>JAEQBH010004729.1:0-205888 GCA_016808115.1 Tetrastigma voinierianum | reverse complement strand
CCACAGGTCTCCATTTCACTTGAACTCCTGTAAGCAATTGTACGCACATTTCTGAGTGTAACAATAAGTGCAGTTCTAAATCCCAAGTCCACACTTCTCATTGCAGTATATAAGAAAGATGTCACCTGCATACAGAATTTGAAAATTCAAGGCAAGCTCCACCCATCCCAACCAACAAAAAAAAACAGCATTATAGCTTGATCCATACTATGTTCAAAAGGTATTATTTAGTACTTTTCTAGTTCTTTAAGGTTCTTTAAATCACAATTAGTTTAATAGTTTGATATTAAAAATTTTCTTTGGAATTAGGTAAGTTTAAATTCTCTTTATAAGAAGTTTCCAAACTGCATATCTCTAAATTAATCTCTTTTCCGACTTTATTTGTGTTTGATATCTAAATTCTTTTCTTGTCAGAAACTCTTATTACAATGAGTTTCTATGAAGAAAATTTCTGATTTTAAGTTGAAGCTTCTATTATACTATACAAGGTCCTAACAAATTAGCATGTTAGATTTATATTTTCATGGTTTTAGCTCGTTTTTTTTCTAAATCCTAAGAATAAAAATAATTGATATAAAATGAGACTAATGATTGATGATAATAATATTAATCTCTCTAGCAGTTTTCAACAATGAGATTCCATTTGTTATCCTTCTTGGCAAGACTAGAAAGTAAGTTTCTAATACCAAAAACATTGTCATCGCCTTTTACACTTCATGTTATTTCACATGATTTAATTGTTTTAAAAAGAGAATATAAGTCCTAATTAGCTACCATACAGGTTAGACTTCCTTTTCATGGTTTATTTGATTCACAGGTTTTATTAAACCACATAACTATGGCTAATTGATGTAAAAAGTAACATTAACGAAAGATGACAAATAATATTAAGTCCCTTTGGAATTACTTCAATTTTTAATGGTAGCTGGAAAGAGTCCATAGGACTCTCTTCTAGATGAAAACTCCTACAAGGCCATAGAATCTACTCCTATTTAAGAGTTTTAGCTACTCTACCACCTTTCATATCCTTTTTTTCCATATTGCTGTAATTTTATTTTTGTTCTCCTCCCTAAATATCAAACATTGAAGCTCTAACTCACCTATTTGATTACGAAGAACAGTTTAGGATTGTCCTACATCACATGAGGATCAGGTTATTTCTTAGATAATCAGAGATAATTGAAGGAAAAACTATATCTTTCATTGACCATGTGAAGAAATATAAGAAAATGATGCTTTTCTTATTGATTGCATAGTAGATTGAACATTACAGAGACCACGCCCTACTTATATACATTAGGAAGGCATAAAGGAAATAAATCATGTCTGAGGAAGAAAAATATTTAATACGAAAGGAAGGAATAAATCGAGGAGGATATTCTAAGAATATCCTATGATTTCAACGCTCCTAATTTAGACATATAGGCTATATCTGTAGAAAGCATTACAAACAAATTGAATCCTTGGACTCGAAGAGAGACTTAGTGAAAATGTCTGTGGGTTAGTTCATAGAGTTGATGAAGCTAGTAGTCATGCATCACGAGGGCAATCTTCTCGAATGAAGTGACCAGTCCACTTCAATATGTTTAGTCTCTCATGAAAGGCCCAAGTTGGAAACGATGTGTAGAATTTGCTTGGTTATCACACCTGAGCGTCGTTTGTCATCCTCACGAATCTAGGGCTCTAAAGAAGTATTTAAGCGTTCTTAAGTTCTGAAGTTGCTAAAGTCATAGCTCGAAAATCAGCTTCAGCACTAGACCTGGCCACCACATCCTGATTCTTACTCTTCCAGGATACTAAGTTGCCTCACAATAAATGATATCACGAGCGAGCGTGCGTCGCGGCAAGCACACTGGTACGTATCCTGATAGCCAACAATCTGGGTGTGACCTCTGTTTTCATATAACTGCCCCTGGCCCGGTGTTCCTTTGATATAAAGAAGGATACAAATCACAACATCCTAGTGACTATCACATGGTGACTACAGGAACTGACTAACTACACTCACAGGAAAGGAAATATTTGGTCGAGTGATGGTGAGATAGTTTAGTCTCCCCACTAGTCGTCGATATCTCCCTAGATCTCGTAGAGGCTCCCCTTGGAACATAAACGACATTCGGATCCATAAGGGTGTCTTAGGGTTTACATTGTTATACGGTTTCCTCAATATATCAAGACATACTTCCTTTGAGACATAACCACCTTTAGTTTAGGTAAATTTATTTGATCCTTTAGAAATTGTTTAGTTTGAGTCTTTTGTCACGAAAATGGTGAAGAGGTGTTTGTTAAGTTTAAGACACCATCACGATCCTTTGCACAGTATAACGATGTCACGATGGTGTATGATGATAGAAAACGAGTGGTCACGATGTATTAAGGTCATCACAGAACTCTGTATCCGCAGGCTAAAGCGGTCGAACCGGGCTCGAGGGTTGCTTTAGGCCATATAAAAGCGGCGTAGCACGCATACCAAGTGGACTCCCCTTTGAGCAAGCGAATCTAAGCGGTTGCTCCATATATACCTCCTCGGCAAGGTTGCCATGGAGAAATGCATTATTAATGTCCAGCGTCACAGTAGAACAATACTTGATATAGATAAGAGAAGATGGAAACGGGAAGTCATCTTGTCGACAAGAAAAAGTGTCATGTCGGGCGAATACTTGGGTATACCCTTGGCAACCAAAAGAGCTTTAAGGCGATCCTCCACACACCATCAGGACCCGATCTTAATAGTATAAACCTGCATGGCGATGCTTGGAACTTGTTAACAGGTAAGGGGACTAGGTCCCATGTGCTAGTAGAATGCAAAGTAGCCATTTCTTCAACCATTGCCTGTTTCCAGCCCAGATAAGAGAGGGCCTCATGTATAGTGATATGAAGAGAAACAGAAGACAAGGTGGAAATAAAAACATAATATGGTAGATGCTTGATGATAAGACAGGAAAGTATAAACAGGATGAGGATTACGAGAGGAACGAATACCTTTCCGAATGGAGATGGGAGGATTAGCGGGTGACGGCAAGACGGGCGTCGTGGAGGGGGCCGCCATAGGAGATGAGTCATCAGGAGAGTCGATGTTGGTACGCGGACGACGAGTATAAACTTGCAATGGTCGGAGTGGAAATGTTTGGGATTCAGAGGATAAGGTTGGAAGGGGAAAGATGAGAGGTAGAGATAAGACCTTGGCACTGGAAGGCGGTGGGGAAGAGAAGATAGAAGAGTGTTCAAAAAAGGTGACATCAGCGGAGAGTATCGATGTGTATTGGGAGAGTAGAAGGCGGGAATAGCCAAGGAAGATGCACTTCATGGCCTTAGCAGAAAGTTTATCTTGGCCAGGAGTGAGTAAGTGGACAAAACAAGTGTAGCCGAAGACACGCGGAGGGAGATAAAGGGTTGATTGGAAAGGAGAAAGGAATGGGGACCGATCATCAGTACAAAAGAGGCATCGATTGATCAAATAGCGAGCCGGTTAAGATAACATCCCGAACATTGAGGTATGGTGGAGGAGAAGAGTGCGAGTTGTTTGGTTAAATGCGATTCTTGTCTTTCGACCACCGTTTTGTTGGGGAGTGTAAGCCTGAAGAGTGATGAAGAAATCCCATGGAAGGATAAAGGCGAGGAGAAAGAGGCGAGGTATTCGAGGGCATTATCCTTTGCGTAAGATGCGAATAGAAGTGGTGATTGCAAATTTCAACAAAGAATTTTTGGCTCTTTGAAAATAGCTCGATTCGACTCTTGGAAATTTAAAAATAACCTTGTCTGACGGGAAAAATCATTAATAAATGTAACAAAATACTAGAAACCTAAAGTAAACGCAGTTCGGGACGGACCCCAAACATCAGTGTCGACGAGCTCAAAAGGAGACTTGGTCCAGGACTCTAAGCGCTTAGGAAACGAAACACGAGTATGTTTCCCAAGCTTACACGACTCACACTCTAGTGAAGATAAGCTAGAAAAGCAAGACACCATAACCTGCTGACTTGAGAAATGTTCGAGATAGGGGACGACGATGGACTAGAAAGAGGTTCATCCCGGATTGAAATCTGGTGTGGAAGATGGGACGAGCTGAGATGATAAAGGCCTTGAGACCCATGTCTATGCCCGATCGACCTCCGTACTCGGAGTCCTCTGAGGTGATAGAAGAGTAAGAAAAGATGTCCGAACAATTAAGATCGTGGATTAATTTCTGCGATAGAGATAAGATTAAATGGAGAATCGGGGACATAAAGAAGCAGTAAAGAGAATTAATAGAGGGAGGGATAGGACAGGTTCCTTTGGCCATGGTTTGAGTCCCATTAGCCAAAGTAATCGTAGGTAAGAGTGAAGTGATGGTAAGGGAAGAGAAGAGATCCTTATTACTAGATAGATGATCATATGCACCGGAATCGAGAATCCATAGACTAAGAGAGTGTGCAAGATAGGCAGAGGCATTACCGATCTGGCCAACAGAAGCAATGAAGGCAAATTTGGCGGCATGAGTGAGGCGAAGAAACGCCTCATATTCCTGCGTAAAGTCATTCTAAGATGACGGAGGCAGTCCTGGTGGCGGTTCGAGGCGGGCTACATGAAGCGGTCTGAGAAGCGAGCGACCATGTAGCTGATAACACTTGTCTCGAATGTATTTGACACAGTACGATACGGTGGAGTCTGATGAGTTCTTTGGCCTCTGCCTCGGTAGCCACCACGAATACTCCGAGATTCACCGTGAGGGTGGGATGGAGCAAGCATTACCGAAGTGTCATTGGAAACCTCGGAGGCGAGGCCAGAATTCGCCCGATGGATGAATGGCGCGATGCTTGAACAAAAATGTCATCAAAGGTTGGGATAGTAGAGCCAGTGATGATCTGTTCCCGGATGTTGTCAAACTCTGTGCCAAGTTTAATAAGAGTAAGGATCATAAAGATTTGATCCATGTTGGACAAGGTGTGTGTCTGGCGAAGTGAATCCTAACCTATGATGCCTATCGATTTACATGATATGATTAAATTTAACCTAATCGATAAAAAATTAAGATTCCAAATATTTTAAAGAAGCATTCAACAATGTAAAGAAATCATCTAATTTTTAATGTAGAATCAGTAATTTTAAGAATAAAGGTATTTAAAAGGAAAAAATAAAGTCAACAAGGCATGCTTCTTCAACAAAGCCCATGTCTACAAGCAAGGGACCATAGCTAAGGAAGTGGTTGCACCTTGAGCCTAGGTGTGCTAAGGAAGTGGTTGCACCTTCAGTCAGCCTAAGCGTGCTTTAAGAGAGGATTGATTTCTTAGTCTGGCAAAGATCAAGGAGATAGATTTTGTACTCATGTTTGGCAAAGTTTGGCAAATCAGTGTGGGCAAATCGAGCTTACTATGATCATGTTAATCAGTCAGCCACTTCAAAGGCATCTCACTCAGTCATTGTGAGCACCGTCATCTAACTTAACAAGAACCGACTAACAAGTGGACCTTCATCTTCACCTATAGCTACTGTCGCACAGTTAGGTTGCACTCCAGCTACTTTCTTATCTATATTCAATCCTCTATCTTGCATTGCTGACTCTAGAGCACTCTCACAAATGACAGCTAATGAATCCACTTTTCTCCTTCGTCTAAGGAGTCCTCAGATCTGCTTATGATTGTTGTAAAACTCAAGCCTTGGGTGAAGTGTTTCATGTGTTTGTCCTTTTCATCAGTTTCATATTCATGAAAGTTTCAGATTAACCTCTGCTTCAGTCCTACAAAAATTCAACTCCTCACTTCCATTCTCTCAAAACAAATATCAATGAGAGTGCTAGTAGAGACTTGTATATACTCTCGCATTTCTAATCCTTCTTTTAAGTGCTCATTCAGCCATTACACATGGACATGTTTGATAAGCCCTTCCCTTTTTATTCTGTAAGAAATTTTCATGAAGACGAAATGGGATGATTAAGAGAAACAAACACAATACGGTCAATACCTGAAAAGTTTTACCAAGCCCCATGGTGTGAGCTAGAATGCAACCAAGACCTTTATCTCCAGACTTCACTTTTCTAATGGACTGGATAATATTTTCCCACATAAATCGGATTCCGGTGACCTGCAGGAAATGAACAAGATAAGAATTCATTAAAACAAACAAACAAGATAAAACAAAACAACAATATACTAACACCTTCATGATCACTAGTTTAAAGGAGCCTTCAAACAAGTACTTCACAAGAAACAAGTATTTTACAGGAGCCTTCAAACAAGTACTTCACAAGAAACAAGTATTTTACAAGACATAAGACCTTCGCTAATAAATATAAAAAGGCTAACTTTTATTTAATCAGAAACAAGATTTTTTTTTTTTTTTTGACAGATCAGAAGCAAAAAAAAAAAAAAAAAAATTAATATTGTAAAAAGAATCACAAGATGAACAAGAAATCCTTCCCACAAATACTGAAGCTGAACCTAAATTATTCAAAACCTTTGCTATACAAGAAGGTCTACAAGAAGATGCAGAAAAAAAAAAGTTGTACTAGAGGAACCTCTCCTGAAAGGACCACTAGGCTCCTCTCAATGACCCTAGGGGTGTACATACCACAAGCCAACTAAGCTAAACAATGTTCAAAGGACATCCTTTAAGTTCATCATCTTTAAAGATAATGAAGAGTAAAAACAACGTAAATCCATGATAAAGCCTCCATTTATCCACCTAAATCCTAGCATCTCTCACGCTACCACATCCAAATCAATGTTTTCGACAACTAATCTTCCAAAGTGTCTTGCCTTTAGTGGAGTTCCCAACACACATGCATGTGAGGGAAGGTGTTAAAGGTGTGATATTCATATTAAACTCAAATCCTACAAGCGGGCATTTTAGGAACACAGTCGTTCACGTAGTATCGAGCTTGGTTTGGCAGACTATTGGATTGAATAACTTTCTGTGTTGTTTACATTTGTTTATTTGAAGTCCATGAAGGACTCTATTTGATTTGTTTGACTCTCCACTTTGTCTGGTATGGGGCTACGTATGGAGGGTGTTAAACATGACCCTATATCAAACCCAAATCCCAACAAGCGGAAGACTTTAAGGAGAGTTTGTCATTTAACACATCTAATAGAAAATAAATAATTTAAATGAGAAAACAACATCCCACAACAAGAAAATTTGACAAACCAAGATTATTCATTTCAATTTCAATTTTCTGTGCAGGAATATCAAAGCCAGGAGACATAAAAAAAGCCCCCCAAAAAAAAGACTCTGACTGCCTTGCAATTCATAATTATTTTTAACCCATGCCAGTATGTCCAACAGTTCAAATCCATGACAGACACAATTGGCTGCATGGCATCTCTCTATTGTGGCTCCTCATGCATCAGTAGTCAATACACTATAGCAAGTTGTACAAGTACCCAAATAAATAAAGTTGTTTATCAAACCAAGGAAAAAAAAACCCTTCACTTTCAATTTTCTACCAGGAAAGGAAAGGAACTATGCTGGAATGAAAAAAGTGTACGGAAAATACTTTTGAAATGAAGAAAATAGAGAGAGAGAGAGAGAGAGAGAAGTAAAAGGGGAGGGATTTAAAGTATAAACCAAATAATTAAACAAGATCATTTTTAAGAATTCCTAAATAGGAAACACAAAGAAGACCTTTGAAATTTGGAGGCATGATTCAAAGGGACACGTTAATTGAACCCACATTATAAAAGCAATCTAGCTAAATAGCAAGGATCCAGGAAGAATAAAGATAGGTTTAAGTATAGGAGGAAACCTGATGGGCTTTCAATTTGGCAGAGATGCTTGAAGGAATCCTCACAGCTTCTTCACCTTTTTCCCTCACAACATTCACTATATGTAACCTGTCAAAGCATCACCTAGAACTTCAACACTAGCACCCTCGGATAAATTACCATTACAGCTTGTAGCAGTCGTCATCTTGGATTTGGAAGAGAACTGCACTTGTAGAGATTTGAGACGTTCTTGCCGTTCCTAGAAAAAAAGGAAACAATGCCAACACAGCACATAAAAACGAGTTTGAACTAGACATTCAACAACCAAGAGATTGCCTTTGATAGCAATTTTCTTTGGTCTCTTCCCTGCTCAATATTAGAATCCTCGAATTTTCTTTTTTCTTCTTCGGTTTAGAGCTGATACAGAAAAGGAGTAACAAAATAGTATATTTTTAGGACAGAATCCTGCTATGATTTTTTTATCAATAAAAAGCAATATATTGATAAAGAACCAAGGTTCAAGATGTACTGGGAGTATACAAGGGAACCAAATGGGGAACAAAAACAGCCAGAACAATCTGCTGCAAAAGCCTTCAAACCCGACAAATAACCAACAAACTCATACCAATACTTCGCCCAAAGTCAAAATCCAAGAGTTCGTGTTATCCACGTATACAAAATTTACTTGAAGACCAAAATTGCTCGAAAGTAGCTTTTATCCTTTGAGCTAAGGTAACACCATTCTCAGCAGCTGCCATATTTCTTTCCCGTATGAAGTCGAAATAAGCAAGGGAACTGACCAAATTTTTTTTTTTCATTTTTCCCCATTGTTTGCTCCTTGCCATGATAGCGAGTGTGAAGGACCGATCTCGAAAAAACCAGGCTTGTTCCGACAATCGACAAAGAGATCCCCAAAGCATCTTACCCATCTTGATGAACTAACAAATGTTCTATTGTCTCTTTGTTATCCTCACAAAGATAACATCTGTTAGCAGGAGCTCTTCCCCAACGTTTAAGCTGATCCAAAGTGAGCACTTTACCACAAGTGGCTTCCTAGGTGAAAAAAACCCATTTTGGGCAAAACAGTTGGATTCCAAATAGAGCGAAAAGGGAACGTTATATCAAGCAACTGATCTATAACCTTGTACATAAGCTTCACGGAAAAGCCTTCGACCCTAGAACCCTTCAACAGGAGCTTATCATCATTCGAGGGGTTGATTTTACGCCTGCTGGAATAAAAATTCTTTCCATCTCATCGACTCCCGATCATTCAGAGACCACCAGAAAATTGGAAGCTACCTCCGCCTCCGCATTTGTCATCCCGCATCATGACCATATCTTGCTCTTGACCATATTATATAGATGAGGAGAAAGTAAGGCTCGCGCCTCATCTCCACACCACACGTCCTTCAAAAGCCTACCCTCCTGCAGTCCCTAAGGAAAATGCTGCATTTTGATGAAAGAGAGACCATTTTTTATAATTTCTTTCCATAAACCCACACCGAAACCGCCCCTGATGTCTCCAGAGTGCCAACCCCTAGTCCCCTCTCCAAATTTACTATAGATAACCTTTCTCCAAAGGGAGTTTCTCTCATTTGCAAGCCTTGACACCACTTGCTAAGTAGAGGCCTTGTTCGATTTGGAGCTTCTTAGCCAGGACCCCCTTTCTTCTTCTCTGTGCACACTGTGGACCATCTAACAAGATGAGGCTTTTTCTCAAGGCTGCTCCCTCCCCAAAGAAACTCTCTTTGGATCCTCTCCAGTTTGGCACAAACCGAATTTGGCATGCAGAAAAGAGATAAAAATAAATGGGAAGACTAGATAATGTGTTGCGAGTAAGCGTTAGCCTTCCCCCTTAGATATGTATTGTCTTTTCCAAGAAGCCAACCTCTTCCGGAATCTTTCTTTCACAACGTCCCAGATCCCAACTGCTTTGTGAGGGAGCGGGAGACTTGGAATACAAAGTAGGGATAGTTGGTGCCACGCCGAGCTCTCGCTAACTCTTCCTGACATTAAGCAGAGTGAATTGGAATGATATCACTCTAGATAAAAATTAATTCTCAGTCTCAACATGGCCTCAAACCACATCAAGGACCAACTCAAGAATTTCATCTGGTCAATGTTGGCTTCACAAAATAAGAGAGTGTCATCAACATAGAAAATATGAGAAATGATCAACTCCTCACCACCCCTATCTAAGATCTTACAACGAAGAAATTTCCTTCCGCATTGCGTTTGGCATCACTCTCAATGCTTCCATACCAATCACGAAAAGATAAGAGGAGAGGGGATCGCCTTGTCGCAAACCCCTCGAGCTCCGAAAGAAACCCGTTGGAGAGCCATTAAATAGGACCGAGAAGGACGCCGTAGAAACACACCACTTAATCCAACTCTGCCATCTTCTACCAAAACCCATCCTTTCCATAACTTGGTAGACAAACTCCCATCTAATGTGATTGTAGGCTTTTTCAATATCCAATTTACAAATCAAGCCACTCTCTTTTCTTCGACATCGAGTCCACGGCCTGTTGGCAATCATCACTTGACATCCCCAGAATTTATTCCCTCTTACAAGAGTGTTTTGAGATTGGGAGATGATCATGCCCATAATCCTCTTTATTCTGCTAGCTAACACTTTTGTCAGAATCTTGTAAAGACTTCCCACTAAGCTAATGGGCCTTAAGTCCTTGAGGTCCTCTACATTCATTTTTTTGGGGATTAGGACTAGAAATGTAGCATTCAGACTTTTGACAAATCTGCTCTACTCGTGAAACTCCTTAAAAAAACCCAACACCTCTTCCTTCACAAAGTCCCAGCTAAAAGACCAAAAAGCCAAGGGGAAACCATTTGGCCCAGGAGCTTTATCCCCATTCAACCCTTGAATAGTTGCCCAGATTTCCTCCTATGTGAATCCTTCTTGAAGCAGTGGCTTCCTCATCGATCTCACCCAAATTTAAACCATGGATAGCCTCTCCATGGCCGAAAGGAGGTTCACGAAGAAGCTTGATCAATCATTCCATGATCATAGAGCCTCTTTTCTACCAGTCTTACGTCGTGATGCGTATTAAGCAAAAAAATTCTCCTTCTATGAGAGTTAGTCATCCTATGGAAAAAACCCGCATTTTTGTCTCCTCTTTCTACCAAAGTTCTTTGGATTTTTGTCTCTAAGATATCTCCTCATACTTAGCTAATTCTTAGCTCTTCTTTGGCCTAGTTCTTTCCTCGACCTCACCAAAGGCCAACTCCTCCTTTTCGAGATGTCAGACGAAACCACTGATTAAGGCCTCCTTAACTGCTTGATCTTGACTCACATCGTACCTCTTTATTTAAACCTTTAAAATACCTTTCAAATCCTTTAGCCATGAACGAGATAAAGTATAAGTACCATGAAACGAGTTTTCCGCCCTCTTGAGCTTTTGAACCCCTCCACCTTTGGCCACATGAGTTCGAAGCGAAAAGGAGAAGGGCATGACCTAACCCCCTCACTAACTAACAAAATGGGAGAGTGATCGGAAACTGGACTTGGGAGAATCCTGCGGGTGCATTGCGGGTGGCACCCGATCAAGCGGATACAGGAGTCCTATTCAAACGAGACATTGTCAGCCATCCAGAGCACCCCCGCTCCTAAGTAAAGGATCAGAGCGGCATTCCTCAGAAGCTGGATCATTTCAAAATCTGAGGAAAAGTCTCTACGGCGAGGAGAGCTACCCCTCAGTCTCGTTTGGGAGAGAGAATCTCATTGAGATACCATCCCAGGCACGAGACCTCCCCAGGCCTGATCGACCCGGCTCTTTCCAAAATAATTCCTTAAAACTCCTCTCCACTAGACCATAAACCCGGAGAAAACCCAGCCTTCCTCCGACATTAGCAGTACGAAATAGAGTAAAGCGGATCTACGACTCAGCGAGCTCTATCCTTCCTCCTATCGAGCGAGAATGCCTGACGGTTCCTCATGTTCAAGCTTTCCAGGCGGAACCTTCCCACTTCAATATTACGAACCAGAGCAATGTTCATCTCCTGGATCTTAGTTCACTTACCAGCGAGCTAGATCCACCCTTTGGCTCCACTAATAAAATTCCTGATGACCTTTCTTTTCTCGGGTTCATTACTTCCCTCTAATATTCAAATAATTTTATCTTCGTTTTAACTTCAATAAAAGATTTTCCCTATCCATGCCTCCTCCAACATTTTTATCCTTCCTATTATAATTGATGGAGCATTCTAGTTTCCTTAATTACCACTAGCATTTGGATACTGTCATATTCCCCTTTCCTTTTTCCTGTTGTTGTGTTGCCACCAATTTTCACATGAGGTCCAGTATCTCATTCTCGAAGCCCACTATTGGAAATCCCAAAAACTCATTGAATTTAACAAACGACTATCTTCCCGACTTTCGTATTAAAGATCTTAGAAATCGAGAACATCCCTCCTACGCTCGATGATCGTCACCCCGGATCCCTCTTGGCTCCGCTAAAGCAACCAAAGGTTCGAGCCACTCCTGTATAGACTCCATTCCCCACTCTTTCCATCGGTATACACCTTAGTGGCTCCGTATTCCCCGCCGGACCCGAAAGCCCCCCAGGAACTAAGAATCCCGTAAATAAGGGTCGGCTGGAACAAAAGAAGGGAGAGTGATCGGAAGAGTTGTCATCGTACATCGGCCTTATCCCAACAAATGGGAAAATTCTAAAAACTCCGGGATATCGTCTCTGCGGCTTTCCTCGGAACCTCAGTCTCCCCAGGCAAGAGATTTTCAAATCCCTAGTGGGATAGATCCCTTTGTCTCTAAAGGGAGAAGGGCTCTTATAAACTTTAGCATTGGGCCCATAAGGAGGACTTTTAACCTGAGTGCTTGGCCTAACTAATGGAGGTATTATTTGGGGCGACAAACTGATTGGGGACACAGGCTCGGCGAAAGCTCGTGCGAGGAGCCTTCATATTTGATAGCCCTAGATGGTGTTATAATATGTCTCAAATTCCTATTTAGTATTAATTCCTTTTTGTAAATAATATTTTATAGGATAATTCGTATTTGTTATATTAGGTTTCCTTATAGAATAAGGAAAACTTTTAGAATTATCCCTGTAAATATTCTGGGTCATGAGAGGAAAAAGTTATGAGAGAGATTTGGTGTGTGTAGAGATGTAAGGGTTTGAGAAATTGGGAGTTTTATGAGTATTTTCTCGATGTGGCTGGAGCATCTAGGGTTTTTATTTTTGTGATTTTTCCTAATAAATCGCGATACTTTGATACTCGATCTTGTTCTCAGTGTTTTCAAGAATAGTGAAAATGATATATCTCATCATGGATGTAAGCATAGTGTGACACGTTAAAACCTCCGTGCATTTGAATTATGATTTTCCACTATCTTTGTATTCTTGAATTCTTATATTGTTCATCAAAGTTGTAGCGGTTATAACAAATGGATTTGGTCCTTGGCCTTGAAAGGCCCAGCAAAGGACCGAAGGGGTAACCCACTTTTGGGGCTAGGCATCGCCGTGCGAGAACCCACCCAGAGACAAGTTTTCCACTTTGCATCTGAATCGAGGGAGTGGACGTCCTTTCTCTGCTTGATGGAACCCCAGTTGTCCCTTCAATAACCTACAAACAGCTGCTCATAAAGGGCCTAACTCTCCTTTTCGCGCGTGCATCCCCATCTTTGTCTTCCCTCATCACTTCTCCTTTTTCCGACTATCTAACGGCACTTGCAGACCCTAAACATGGCTGAACCTCCCACCAAAGTTGAATCACATACCTGTAGGATCCTACGGACACCTCGACGAACTGCGATAGGGATTTTCTGTCCCATTTGCTTGGATTCTAGCCCGTGAAATCGAAAGAAATGTGTGCCTTCATTAATTTTAAAATCCTCCAGTAGCTATCACCCGATCCTTTTAGAATAGGAAGACTCCTGATACCTTGTGACAGGCCTCGGCCCGCGCATCCTCAATTGTATCTCTATTTGTTCTACAGCCTTCCTCTTGTCTTCAAATTTTAAGGAAAATGGAGAGGCCCCCCAAGCCTTCTCATTCCAGTCTTGAGAATTCTTTCTGCTTCTTTTGATCTTTCGAACTCGAAGAGCCATATCCCTCTTCCCATTTCCACCACATTTAATCTTCCTTTAACCTTCTAGGCCGACCATGCCCTTCTCTTTAGGGACTTTACCTTCGACAGCAGGGACGTGCCTCCTCCCCACCGATCCACCAAGCAACATGTCAGTTGCTTTACCCTCTCCGCTATCTCCTCTTCCCCCACTCTAACCCTAACAACTTCTTCGGAATTTCTGATCTTTGGTCCCATTGCAGCTTCCAAAAGGATTTTGATTCTAAGGACTCCTTCCTCTTCTTCGGGATTGGTACTTTACTCCCATTTGTTTCTTTTACGACCTTCATCAGGGATCACTCCAGTATACGAAGTTTCTCGGTCGACAAATTCGACCCCTCTGCGAGCCTTTTCCTTAGAAAATATAAGCCAAAACCATTTGATCCTTTATCTCTAACAAAACATTGAATAAAGGTACGCGCGCACTTTGTGAGCAATGTTAAAGCTTGTATCGTCTGCCTTCCTCTCCGTTTCCCTGAAACTATGCACGATTATGAGGAACCTTGTCGCAAACCTCTACGCTGAGAAAGCGGATGCTAAAGACTTAGATCTCGAACTTGATCGACGCTGATGCCCTTGCATCTCTCAGTATCTGACCCTCGACTTCACCCTTTTCGTGATCACGATCTCGAAGCAATTTTGGCCTCGATGGCGAGCAGGTTTCCTCGCAGAGAAACTACGTCTTTGTGAAGCCACTATTTTTGATTTACAGTTTTGACTATACCCCTGCAATGATTTGTTTAAACAACTTTAAAATTACTAGTTCAAATGTGGAATTTGTCATGAAAACCCCGAGAATATTAACCAGCTCTTGATCAATCTCTGGGGTTCGCACGAGGAGGTGTAATGATGCCTAGTCATGGCAAGTCTAAACATCAAGGGAGGCTTACTTTCATTTCATAAAGCTATTACGTGGAAATTTAAGTAAAAGTTGGTTAAATGCGACTCATGAGTAAAAGGAACCCGTAGAACTTTTAAAACTCGCCCAGAAAGCATTATTAATACGGCATGAATCATGAGCCCGAAACGAAAGCAAAAAACAAGAAACCCTACAAAACATCTAATCTAACACTAGTTGTTGAGAATCATAGGATATTCTCTGGTTTATCTCCTTCCTTTCTTATACATTATTTTCCTTCCTTTTCGTATTTTATTTTGTTTCCTTTTTGCTCCATTCTTTGTATATATATAGGTGTCTCTATACTATGTAATACTCACTCACTCATTCGATAAAGAAAAGTATTCTTTTCTTCTCTCATTCCACATGGTATCAAAGTCATGGTTGGTTTTGGAGTGAGCCTTCTTTTCCGGAAGTCATCTTCTCTGTCGGACATTCTTCGGCAGACCTTCTCCGTCGGACCTTGTCCATCAGATCTTCTTCGATGAACCTTCTTGACAAACGCTACCAGATGGACCTTCTCGACCAGGCCTTCTCAGTGCAGCCTTCTCGGAAATGGATCTACTGATGGCCCTTCTCCAGTGGATCTTCCTCACTGGATCTTCTCTGTCAAACTTTCTCAGTAGGAGGCTTCTCCGATAGACCTTTTCCTTCGAATCTTCTCCGGCATGCCTTCTCCATTGGATCTTTTTCGTTGGACCTTCTCCGTCGGATCTTCTCCGATGGAGCTTCTCTGTCGGATCTTCTTCGTCGAACCTTCTCTGTCGGATCTTCTTCATCAGACCTTCTCTGTCGAACCTTCTTCGTCGGACCCTCTCCAACAGACCCTCTCTAACGGACTCTCTTTGCGAACCTCTCAGCGGATTCTCGATTAAGTACATAAACGAAACACGATGCACTATGGCGCATATCTTCAGGCAGGAATGTTGAGAATCATAAGATATTCTTATGATATTCTCTAGTTTATCTCTTTCATTCCTTGTACATTATTTTCCTTACTTTTTGTATTTTATTTTGTTTTATTGTTGTTCAATTCTTTTGTATATATATAGGTGTCTATATACTATATAATACTCACTCATTCAATAAAGAAAAGTATTCTTTTATTTTCTCATTTAAATAGTGAAACCTTGTATTAATTCAACTATGAAATATCACAAAATTAAAACAGAAAAAGAGAAAAGAAAAAAAAAACAGCTACAGTCACAAGATTAAAATAGGACTTTTGAGGTTTGATACAGAAAAAAAAAATCTAAAAGAAACAAGCAATGGAAATCATAATGCTAAACCATTATGAAATACATTAAAAAACCCAGTATCAATTAATAAGTTATCCTAATACCTGATTGCAACATTGATATCTTCATCTGAATTATCTGAATCACTGTGGAGCTAGAAACTGTCAGACTACTAGATCCAATAGCTTTTCTAACTCCAAAATTAACTGTGCAAGATTTGGAAACAGCAACTCAACATTGCCAGCCAGATTCTTTGACATCTGACAAGCATTCTTCGCCAATGTTCCTCTTTATACACCTAGTACAGAATAGTGTTTTACATGACTTACAACCTACCAAGTCATTGCTCCGTCCACACCATCCACAATAACACTCGGAACAATCAGGATCCTGTCACAGCAAATTATCTCACTGAAAGGTCGGTTATAATTACCACAGAACATTGCCATACAATCCAATTCAAATAGAAACCTGATTAATTGAACAATCAAGTAGCAATTATAACTAATAATAATGGTATTTGCACAAGATATACTGGTTGGAGTGCACAGAGGGAGGAAAAGAATGTGAAAGAATAAAACTATGAAAAGGGAAATGAACAGAGAACAAAAACTTATTTCGGTTTTTTAAGTTCCAAAAAAATGGCTGGAGGTTTCCAGAAATGAAGCAAGTTCAGAAAGGTAGCCAGCTTCAGATGTAAGTTTCCACAGAAACTAGTAGATACGTTTCTTGAAACTTTTACCTCAGAACTAGAAGATTTGCAGCAGTAAGAGTAAAAGAGGAAGGAACTTGGCAATGCGGCTTTGAATTGTATTGTTAAAAAAGGGGAAGGGCCTTGGGAACTAGATTCTTGGATCAAAAATTTATTAATACGTAAAGATATTCTGATTGCCAATCTATTAGAAGTCCTAGGTGGGCAAACGAGACAGATAATAGCTTGGCATAGCAACCTCCTCATTGAAGGCCTTGTTCCGTTCCTGCCCCAAGCAACAGTTTTTTCCCCTTTTGAGGGAGAAGTATACTGGTGCTGGTTGACTTAGGGAGAACGTCGAGTACTAAACAACCATTTCGTTGCATTAAATTAGTAAGAACAAACAAGGATAAGAAACCTTATAACAAGTACAAATGGTAATGTACTATTGTTGGGTGTTTCATAGTTTAAAAGCTCGAGCAAAACCACTCTAGTTAGAGCCTCATTTCAAGATATACGCCTTAATGAAAAGTATGCCATGAACTTTAATTTCCTTTCATACTTTTATTCTTCTTATACATCTATTAAAATTTGTATAATTTCTATTACTTTTATTGCAAAATTTCTTTTAAATGTAATCTTGAAATTTTTATTAATTCAATTAGATTTTGAACATAGAATCAATGTTGCATCCAAAGTCCATTTCACTTCATTCAAACGTGCGCCTTGCGCTTAAGTTAAATGAGCTTTGCACTTGAGTGCGCCTTATGCCTTTTGAAGCTATAGGGTGCTCACTAGATTTCAAGCATGATTAATCCTTTTTTTTACTCCTTTTTATCAGTTTGATTTTAATCATTTACTACTGATAAAAAAAAAAAAAATTTTGCTCATTTCCTGTCAAAGAAGTGTTATAGATAGTGGAACCAAAAAGATACAAACATATACAAAGCTTATCTACTTTTCTTTTACCCAAGTCCATATAGCAGAGACAGTAAATCTAAAAGCTTAAAAATTATTATTAAGTAATCCATGCTTCAATAAATACCATTCTAGCATCACATTAAGAATATCATTTAATCAAACATATTTCATATTATGCTCATCAAACTGCCAAATTGTTGAAAGCTACACATGTTCAATACAGTCCATACCTTAACACGCATCTTTCTCTCAATTGAACATTTGCAATCCTCGCAGATGATTACTTTGAGAAGAGGATGACAGTGCACTTCAATAGCCACTTTATTACAAGCATTTTAGTGAAAATTTCCATAGGAATTCTTTGAGCAGAAGGCCGCATAACAAAGTCACCTTCATTTTCTTGCGAAACAGACTGATTCTCTATCTTAGTTACGTTGCTAGCAAGAGAATCAGATACATTGCCCACCTCATGAGTTTCATCATCACTATCTATGATAACAGTTCGAATCCTCTTATTATCAACATCTAGTTCCCCATTGTCATGTGAACGCTTGAATCCTTTGCTTGTGGTTGAATCAGGCAAAGCACAGTCAGAAAGCACCGATAATTTGCCATTGTTCATATGCCTTTCTTTGTCAAGAGTGTCAGACATTTCAATACTTTCTGAATTTACCTCGGTTTTAAGATTTGACATGCACCATCATCATTATTATTATATACCTTCCACATTTCTAGAAGTTTTCTCTCTTGAAACAGCCTGAGTGTAGTCATTTTCAAAAGCATAGAATTCAGCCCTGGATCATTTCTGTCTTGAATCTTTGCCTCTGAATGGTTTCCTGATACAGTAACAGTAAAAACAAAGCAAGCCAAAAATGAGAGACAGGTCTACTTTTACCAAGTTGCACAACACCTACATCTTTTGAAATGACGGGTTTTGAAATGGCTAATTAAGTAATGAAACCTGCCAAAGCTTCGAGCTTTGTAGGATTTGGGTTTAATATGAATATCGTGCTTGACACCTCATCACGTGCATGGCCCATACCCGTGCGCGTGGAAATTCGAAATTAAATTATGGACTTTCAGAGTAAACATGGGATTAAATTACGAGGAGAGGGTTCGAGCAGGAACTCTCTTGGCCATTTCGTCTGTGTTAAATGTGAAACCTGCAAAAGCTGAGGCTTTGTAGGATTTGGGTTTAATATGAATATCGTCTTCGAACTCCTACGAAAACCTCTTTTTGATGCTCACATCAATTATTAAGTATAATTAAACATATATAAAGTGAAGTAACTCAATCTGTTTATTATGCCTTCCCTCTTATACAAATGAAGCAGTTCTAGAATACAATATTGCTAATGCGGCTTCGTAGTAAGAAAGGAAAGTTTGCATTCATATGGGGTCCTTTTTGCTCTTGTTTCTCAATTTCATTGCATTTAACAATTTTAGGAATTGGTCTAGGGCTGGATCTAATGGTAAAAACATGGCTGTGGTGAGGGAGATGAGGAGGAAGAAGAAACATCAAAGTTATATACATGAAAATTAAAAAAAGAATAAAGTAAATAATTTTTCGCTTATTATGATTGTTTTGCCCATCCAGCTGAGCAGTCATTTGCATATGGTCAAATCTCTTAATAGGCGTAGTTAAAATCTCTTAAATAAGCATTTGTCAGTAGATCTGGAAAGTAAGCCACATCATCAGGGAAAATGGGTTTACACGGATTTCCTCTTCTAACTGGGTTGACTACTATTACAAAAGCCAGCACTTGCTAGAAAGGCCTTCAGAGTCCATAAATATAGAAACTTGACTTATTAATCATTTTTAGCATTGAAGCCATTATTGCTAGATTCTCTTTAAGACAGTATTTCCATAACTCAGGTTTCAATCCAAAACCAGTTATTGCCTTTTAATTTTAAGATTTTGAATTCCTTCTTCCATAATTTTAAAGCTCCTGCTTCCTCTAAGTTTGAACTAAATTCCCCAAAAGGAATATTAGCCAACCGTCCGGATATTCCTAGCAACCTATTTTACAAAAAATTTCAAAAGTTCCAAGAATCTATTAGAAATTCTAGCTTTTCGGCACTTTTTGTTATTTCACTTCACGATGTTGCCTGCTGGCAGAGCTAGAGACCAAGCAAGAGCTAGGCTCTCTCTACCTCCAACTTTGCAGCATGTCGCTCTTTCTCCTTGTACCCCACACGAGATGTTGAGCATTGCAGTTGTTAACATATAGAGTTATAATGGTTAGGAAACTTAACATATAAGAGTTATACATAGTTAGGAAACTTAACGTATAGAGTTCTTGCAGTTAGGAAATATAGACTACCCTTCCTGTATATATATATATATGTTAATTCAATGAAAAAAAACACAAGGAATTCTTTCCTCCAATTCTCTCTTGGTTGTTTTCAACATGGTATTAGAGCCTAGGGTTCGAGTTTGAGAATTTTTGGAGAAATTTGGCATCCCTAAGCGTCGGAGGTGACTTTGGAAACACACCTAGAGGGCGTGGGTCTCACCGCCGGCATAGGAAGGTTCGCCGGCGCGGCAGGCGGGAGCTCACAGTCCCGGTGGCCGGATTCGTCGCAGTGAAGCTGTGCTGCCATGACTTTCTGAAACGCCGGTTCCACCGCGGCCGCCGCGTGTGGGCGCGTGAGATCTTGTTCAGACATCGAGCTCCTCCTCGAGGTTGTCAGGTCAGCCAGTGGGGCCTGCAGTACACTTAGTTTCCCTTGTTTGGTTCCACGGATCTAGTAGTTTAGTGGCTTTTGTGTCCAATGACCCCTTTTTCTAGGGTTTCTCGTTGATTTTTCCAAAATCCGAGTTCTGGGAGTGCTCTTTGCTCTTGATCTTCTTCACGGTATCATAATGAGTGATTCGAGAGGAAGAAGCCCAGGCACACCGGCTCGAAGTGGTCAGATTGATGTCGAAATCGGAAGACAAACCTTCCCAGGTGGTATCGAAGCGAAACAATTCGAATATCGTAGGAAGCGTACGTATGGCGGTCGCCTCACTAAGGATCAGCCAATGATGGTCAGAGCAATGGATGGAGGAAGATGCTCGTGCATTCATCAATCAGAAGTAATTCTATTGGCGACCAAGATCTTGGGCCTCGTTAATCACTGTGAATTTGTTAAGAGCTAATGGATTATTTGGAGTTTGTGTTTTAAGAAGGAATGTTTCACCAGATATTTGATGTGTGTAAAAAGCATTCTATCGATCAAAGCAGGATCAGGTCACTCATGTTTTTATGGCCTCTGAGATACATGAAGAGCTTAATATGCTTATGCCCTTTAGTCCAGTTGTCAAAGTTCAGCAAAGTCAACGAGAATAGATGGCAGTTATGGGATTTCTTACCGCTCTTCCTTCGGTATAGTTCGGCTAAGGCCAGTTTTGTCAGTCCGGAGATATATCATCTCTCCGAGGACCTTTAGCGAATTCTTCGCAGGGTATCATCTCTTCTTTACCTCTGTATACCTTGAATAGTAGTGCTCCTTATTAGGCAGACAATTGGTGAGAGCGAAATAAGCAATGGATCCAGGAACCTTTAGAGGGCTGGTTCTAGAGTGTTGTTTGTTATTCTTCTTATAAGCTTTGTATAATCTGCGATTGTAAGAAACAACATGTCAATCGAAATTTCAATGCTGCTCATGTAAGCCTCTTGAGGCATCCGTCGGTCGGTTCGAGTTCTCGGCCCGAATTAGCCGGGTTCCAATTGTATCGGGGACTCATTGAGATCTCCGTCTACTCAAGATTCTGCTATTCTTTGAGTCGGATTAACGAATCAAATGCCTTATCAGCCTTTAAATGCCAGAATGGGTGATTGACTGCGGAGCCCTGGATCACATGACAAGTAACTCTAGTCTTTTTCTCTACCTTTCAGTCCACAATCTTCACCTTCCTTGTCACTGCAGCGGATGGATCACATTCATGTGTTCTTGGAGTGCAGCCCCGATTATTACTATCCATCTATTCCTTTGACATCGATCTTGAGTTTACCAAATTTCTCTTTTAATTTGATGTACGTGCCAAGTTAACTTCGCAGAGAGTTATATCTCATTCTTTCGATTTTGTCTCTTTGAGGATCTTATGTACCCAGTTATTGGTGAAGCGGCGAGTGGGTTCATACATCCTTGATCCTAGGTCCCGAGACACATTAGCCACGATTGCAAGGAGTCACTTCTGTCATTTGAGACACATTGTCGGTTGGGTCATCTTTTGCTGCCATTATTAAAGAAATTGTGTCCTCAGTTTTTGAGTTTGCTATCCTTAGATTGTGAGTCTTGTCAATTTGCAAAACATCATCGCCTTAGTTATAGTCCTAGAGTCATTAAACGAGCTAGTGCTCCTTTGGGTTAGTCGTTCGGATGTGTGGGGTCCCAAGGTGCCGATTAATCCCCGATGGGTTTTGATACTTTGTCACTTTGTTGATGATTATTCACGAACCCACTTGGTTATATTTAATGAAAAACAGCTCACGAGTTGTTTTCTCATTTTCGTGTCTTTATCTTTGAATTCATACTCAATATTTCATGTTTATGTTCCAATCCCAGTGATAATGCGAAAATTGTATTTGAGCAATTCAGTCCTTCGTACTTCAACATGGCATCCTTCATGGGCTTCTGCATGTTGACCTCTTGCTTTCCCGAGAATGGGATTCTTGAGAGAAAGAATAACCTCGCGGCGCGAGCTATTATTTGGATGCATGTGCCCAGCATTTGGCGTCTGCCGGTTTTGCGAGCTTGTTTTTGTCTTAGGATGCCTTCGGCGGTCTTGGTGGGACACTCGCATCCACGTCCTTTTCCTGAATAAACCTCATTCACTATTGAGCGCCGAGATATTTGGATGTGCACTTGTTTTGTTGAGATGTTCGTCCTCGGTATCTCTAAACTGACTATAAATCTCTTTTAAAATGTATATTTCTTGATTTATTCAGGGTTCGAAGGGGTATTGATTCTTGCCCTAGTCTTAGTAGGGTACTTGGTTTTACGTAAATGTAGAGTTTTTATAATGTCCCTTTCTCTTCACCCTGACCCCATTGATCAGGGGCGGATGAGCCGCACTTCAGGAATTATCCACTAGCTGCCTCCTGTGGCCCCTCCTGTTCTGCTCCGGTCTGACCTTGACCTCTTAATTCACTGCTCTCTCAGTAAGCTCACTATCACTCGAATTCACCTCAGCGCCAAAACCCCACCAATCTACGGTCCTCCTTAGTTTAGCCGACCTTGAGATCCGAGTTCACGATGATGGCGATTCTATTGCTCGCGTAAGGTAGGCGTCAATGCATTCAATCGATTTATCATTTTTCATAACGGTAGTATTACCGATTCTTGTTCTTTTATTGCTTCTTTGGACTCTATTTCGTTTTTGTTGCACCGGAAGCCTTGTCTCACACCTGATTAGGCGTAGTCTTTATGATAGAGGAGATGGATGCTCCCGAATAGAATGGTATTTGGAACTGAGTACGCTTACCTCTTGGAAAGAAAGAAAGCCATTGGATATGTTGGGTCTTTACTGATCCAAAGTTAATCAGATGGTTCGGTTAATAGATTGAAAGCACGGCTTGTGGCCAAAGGGTACACTCAGACCTATGGTGTGGACTATTATGATACATTTTCCCCTGTTGCTAAGATGACATCTGTTCGGCTTTTTATTTCCCTTGCTACCACTCATAATTGGGATCTTCATCAGCTTGATATTAAGAACGCCTTTCTTCATGGCGATCTTCAGAAGGAGATATATATGGAGACGACCTCCGAGGGGTTTGTTGCTCGAGGGAGATTGGAAGGTTTGTCACATTAAGTCGTTATATGGCTTGAGCGAGTACGTCTTGGTTCGGTAAATTCGTGACGGGTTGAAATTGGCTTGCGAGGAAAGGTAATCGACCATTAGTCTTCTCGGAACTCCAAATTCGGGGTATCATTTTGTTGGTGAATTGTGTGTAGATGATATTGTTATCACTTGGGGTGACTCTCACGGAATCATCCCTTAAGTCCTTTCTTCACGGCCGGAGTTTCATCTGAAGGACCTAGGGATGCTTAGATATTTCTTGGTTGTTGGGTGTGCAGATAAACATGGAATCTTCTTATCTCTAAGGAAATATGTGCTTGATTTATTGTCTGAAACTGGAAAATTGGGAGCAAAATGTTGTTCCCCTATGGCTCCGGGCGTACACCTTCCTAAAGAAGGCGAGTTGTTTGAGGATCTTGAGAGATATAGAAATTTAGTTAGGAAAATGAAGCTACGCTTCTGATAACTCGTCACGATGTGCGGCGCTCGGTCGGTGTTGTAAGTCGTCGTATCTTACGTGATGACCAGTTGGGCGGTATGGGAACATATTACATGTTACACGAAAAGGCGGGGCGGTATTGTATATAGTAATCATGGAGCACGCAATGGGTTGAATGCTTCGAATCTTTGGTCGGCGAATTCGAAAGAGATAGAGATCCACATCCCGGATGCTACGTTTTTGTTGGTGGAAATCTGAGTACCGTGGAAGAGTAAACGAGGGTTGTTTCGGATTCGAGTCACGAGTTAGAATATGGCGTGTACGGTAAGTAGTAATCATGGCTTCATCGACTGCGTGGAAGTCGACATTCAGCCAAAACTTTGGTGTGATAACCGGTGCCCGCCGTATTGTCTTGGATCGTATTACATGAGCAGACTAAGCATATTGAGATTATTGCCCGACCGTTCGTGAGAAATACAGCTCGGTTTGATTTACACGGGATGTGAAGGCGGGAGAAACAGTTCGGTGATATTTTCACAAAGGATCACAAGTGGGGACGGGTTAGCTATTTATGTAACAAGTTGGCGTGATTGACGTATCTTTCCGGCGAGGAGGGTGTTAACGTATAGAGTTGTAAAATGGTTAGGAAACTTAACATATAGAGAGTTGTACATAGTTAGGAAACTTTAACATTTAGGGTTGTAGCAGTTAGGAAATATAGACTACCCCTCCTGTATATATATATGTTAATTCAATGAAAAAAAAACACAAGAATTCTTCCCAATTCTCTCTTAGTTTGTTTTTTCAACACAATTGCATGGCCTTTTCTCTACGGAAACCATTCTTCATGCTTTAGTACATTTAACTGTCTGCCTGTGTGCCCTAACAGCAAAAATCATTTGGATCATTTAAAAGAAGATACTTCCCAGAATGATTAATAAGAAGGTTGATACCAGCAACCTGATTCAGCTCAATAGACCCTTTAACACCAACAACTTGTGTCGCTGCATTCTATGTATGAGTAGGAAGGGGGGTGTAAGAAGTAGGAAGTCAGTAAATCATATTTTCCTCTTTTTCCTTTTTACATTTACCAAAGATCACATGGGTTGGTCTAAGGAATACAGATATGTTGGTCAACCTATTCCTAGCTTCTGAAGCGGGTTATTTTGCTTTAGAAGAACACTAGACATTTTGAAGATTTGAAGGAACGGTATTTGATGTTTGGCAGAAATGGAATCACCTCAGGACTTTTTGAATGACTATCAACAAGGAGTTCAGTGAAACTCAATTCAGCATTCAGTATTTTATTTCTTTTCTTTTCTTTTTTATAAGCAAAGAAGCATATATCTTATACCTATATAAAAGCTGTCATAAGCTTTGGGAATTGCGCTTTCGGTGTGACTATTTTTTTGTGGCCCATGGCCAAATAACATATATACAGGATTGCCACTCTTGCTGAGTAAGCTTTCGTTCTCCTACCGCAATGACCCACCAAATCGCCCCTAGTACCACAGCCAACCCTCACCCCAGCCACCACCTAGTACAGTGATAGGTTCTAAAAATTTCCCCAACCAAGTAAGCAGAAATTAAAGTTCAATTTTGATAAATGTTAATGAGAAGAGAGGCATTCATATTGCAAAATTCATCAACTGTACAGACTTGGGAGCAGAAATAGAGGCTATCACCCTCTATCAATCCACATCAGTCAGTGCCCTCACTACCTCGGTAGCATTCACCATTGCCAAAGTTTGATACGTCAAATCGATCATTTTCTCATTCAGATCTTTTGTGTAAATCAAGCATTCATGTATTTGTTAACAAATCGAAGAATAAAATCAGTCTTTATGAACCACCAATCACTATGCATAGTTCTCATAGTGCCTCGTGTTAATCCTCTCGATGAGTAAATGAGAAAAGAATAGACATCTTCTTGAAATGTCTGACCCTTTTGTTCTAGATGAATGTCCCACTAAAAATTTTGAATGGCTGCAATCTTACAACTTGTTTTTGATTAATAGGATACCCTTAGCCGGTTCTTTGTGGGCTACTCCTTACGATTGTTTCAAATAATTGTTCCTATTGATCCCAGTATTTTGGATCTTATGTTTTGTTCAAGATGTTCGTCCTCAAGTCTCTAAACTTGATCCGAAGTCTTTAAAGTGTATCTTTGTGGGGCTATTCTCGTGTTCAAAACAGGTATAGGTGTTACGTTACTTTGTGTCTACTAAGTTACATTCTTTGAGACTACCTCGTTTTCCTTTTCTTCTATTGTTCCTAGTTAGGGGGAGGATGATGATTTATTAGTGTACACTATTGCCTCATAGTCGCAGTAAATCCCTATTCTGTTAAACCTCTCATTGCCAGTATATTCTCGATGCGGAACCCTCTAGTCTCTGAGTACAGCATTCGGTACAGCCGTCATCGAGATCCAGTCCAAAAATGATGATCTTTGATTCTTTCTGTAAGAATTAACTTGTCGATATGCTCACCAAATCTCTTTGTTTGTTTCCTATAACCATTTGTTGTCTTCCTCTTGTTCTTTTATTGAATCTCTTGATTCTATCTCTCTTCCTAACACTGTCTGTGAGGCTTTATCTCACCCAAGCTGGCGTAGTGCTATGGTGGATGAAATACAGGCTTTAGATAACAATGGTAAATGGGACTTGATGCCTTTACCTAATGGAAAGAAGGTCATTGGTTGTCATTGGGTGTTTGCAATAAAGTTTAATTTTGATGGGTCTGTTGCTAGATTGAAAGGTTGTCTTGTTCTTGGGGTATCTTCCCGAACATGGTGTTGATTGATACGATACTTTTTTCTCCTGTAGCTAAGATGACATCTGTTTGTCTATTTATTTCTCTTGCTGCTTCTTATGATTGGGACTTGCATCAGCTTGATATAAAAAATGTCTTTCTACATGGAGATCTTCAAGAAGAAGTTTACATATAGCAACCTCCGAGGTTTGTTGCTCAGGAGGAAATAGGAAAGGTGTGTCGTCTTGGAATCTACGTATGGTTTGAAGCAGAGAAATGGGTGGCTGGTTTGGCAAATTCAGTCAGGAAATTGAGACATTTGGCATGCAGAAGAGTAAGTCTGACCACTCTATCTTCTATAAAAATTCCAGTTCTGGTATTATTCTACTGGTACTGTATGTGGATGATATAGTCATCACTAGAAGTGACTCCAAAGTTATATTATCTCTTAAATCCTTTCTTCACAATCAGTTTCACACAAAAGATTTAGGAATGTTAAAGTATTTCTTCAGCGTTGAAGTCATGAGAAGTAAGCAGGGAATTTTGTTATCTCAACGGAAATATGTGCTCAATTTGTTTTGTAAACGGGAGATTGAGTGTCAAGCGAGTCAATGGTATATGACTCCTAAAGTGCGAGATCACTAAGGAAGAGACCTATTTGAAGACAGCAGGATATATAGAATCTTGGTTAGGAAATTGGATTATCTTAGTTAACTAAAGCGGATATTTGCTTATTGATAAGTATTTTGAGTCAGAATATGTCATCTCCCACAGTCAGTCATTGGGTAGCTACAGAGCATGTCCAATGCTACTTAAAAGAAGCCCCTGGACATGGAATATTGTATAAGAAGCATGGGCATACCAGAATTTAGAGCTTTTCAAACTCAAACTAGGCAGAATCTAAGGAATAAAGTCATGGCTCGAATGTGTGTAACTTTGGAAGAAATCTTTATACCATGGAAAAGTAAGAAACAAAATGTTGTCATGAGTCTAGTGCGGTCGAATGTCGAGCCATAACACAATCTATATGCGAGATCATGTAGATACGTCAGTTATTGATGGAAGTGGGCATCGAAACTTCAATACCAACAAAGCTTTGGCGTGACAACCAAGCTGCCATGCATATAGCTTCTAACCTAGTATTTCATAAACGGACCAAACACATTGAGAATGATTGTCATTTTGTCCATGAGAAGATCCAACTGGGGTTGATCTCTACAGGATATGAAAAGACTAGAAATGAGTTAGGAGATATTTTCACAAAACCCTTTGAGTGAGGATCAAGTTAGTTATCTTTGTAACAAGTTAAACATGATCGACATCATGCTCGACTTAGAGGAGTGTTATAGTGTTGTAGAATTAGAAACTAGTTGGAAAAAGGAAACTTGCATTCATGTAGAGTTAGGAAACTTCATATTATTTCCTATTTGGTTCGGGATTGTCTTGTATATAAATAGGTGGTTTTATGTCGATGAAAGATCAGTTTTCTTGATTATCTTTGATTACAATTGGCTATGTGGATGACATGTAAAGATTTAGGCTAGCTAAGGCACTTTCTTGGAGACTTGGCGAGATGGCGCAGCATCATAGTTTTGTAATGGAAGTATATTATAGATTTCTTGAGAAGGCGAAAAGTGGTTACCAAACCTTGAACACCTCGATGAAATTAATGCAAATCTTGGAGAAGTTAAAGGCGAGATTCTAGTAAATACATTAGGTACCAAAGGTGGTTGGAAGATGCGATTTACTTGTTACATAAACATCCCCCAATAATGCTTTTACGAGAACATGGTGGTGATTTTATGCACTCGAATCACGAAGAAATCTTGAAGTCATGCATCAAATTCTTCGGTATTTAAAAGGCACACTTGGAAAAGGACTTCACTTCAAGAAAATGAGAGGAATTGAGGTGCATATAGGTGCAGATTTGGCAGGTTCAACTATAGATAGAAGGTCAACTTTTGGCACAAAAAGCAAACTAGAAGTAGTGCTAAGGCTAAATTCAGATTAATGGCTCAAGGAGCATGTGAGGTTCTTTGGCTAAAGAGGGTCCTAGAAGAGCTTAAGAGGCTAGTGAGTTTTCCTATGAAATTGTATTGTGATAATAAGGCAGCAATCAGCATTGCTCATAATCTAGTTCTACAAGACAAGACAAAACATGTTCAGATTGATAGACGCTTTACAAAGGAAACACTTGAAGAGGGAATAATTTGCACTTCGTTTATACCAACCACGTAGCAAGTAGGAAGTGTTTTGGCTAAAGCTTGAAGAGAACCATTTGAGCTTCATATCAGCAAGTTGGGCATAGTAGATATATTTGCATCGACTTGAGGGGGAGAGTCAATAACTTAGGAAAGTTAGGATTTGATCATTACAGATACGAATAAATTAAGAAAATCAATTCCAAGGATTAAATCGAAGTGTAAATTCGATTGTATGAGATTCTAGGGTTAGCCTTTCCTATCCTTTCCTATTTAAATTTTGTATGCCTGATATTTTACTTTATCTCCCTCTATATTTCGCCACAGAAATTAACAGTTTTTAATGAAGCAGTGGACTTTAGTATTGTGTTAAAAATTTTCTAAATTTAATTTATACCAGTATAGTTGTTTGGTAATAATGATTCAGATCCTAGGTTGTGAGCAGTAGCATGTTACAACTACTTGGGTAGAACTCACCCTTAAAAGCTAGTTGTCAAGGGGAGGGAGCCCAAGTGGTTTGTAACGATGGCAGCCTCGCGAGTTCGTTGTGGGAATGGCCCTCGTCCGAGGGGGTGTGTGAGGCTACTACCCATGGGGTCCGCGAAGTCACCAACCGCCGTGGACGTCGGTTCTAAAAGAATGGTGGATTGTTATGACCCGTTCTAAGCTTACAACCACTTAGGTAGAATTCACCCTTAAAAGGTAGTTGGCGAGGGAGGTGGCCCGGTGGTTATAAACCCCAGGCAACCAAGTAACAGCGATGTAGGACTCATAATGGGTCATAACAATCCATCCCTCTTTTCGGCGTCCATGGCGGTGACTTTGCCGGACCCATGCGTGCCAGTCCTCAATAGCCATGTGGTGACTTAGCGAACCTCACAGAAAACAACCCTCCCACAATTCTGGGACGAGGGTCGTCCCCAAAGAATGAACAGCTCTAATACCACTGTTACAACCACTTGGGTATAACTCACCCTTAAAAGCTAGTTGTCAAGGGGAGGGAGCCCAAATGGTTATAAACTCACAAGGCCAAGCCGTAACTTACCAATGTGTGACTCATAATGGGTCATAACATAACACTATGAAAAATATTTGCAACAATATCATGGCAACAAAGTGCAGCCTAGTATTCTTAGGCCATCATATCTACACTAAACACATATAAACTTCATTCAATATATTTCAAATTCCTTATTCCATGAGTTTTATTATTTCAATCTCACTCTTATAAATAAAAAAAATAAAGATAGATATGAAGTATTAATAACACAAAGGTCACAACAGTTTTCATATCAGGACAATGGAATAAATCAAAAAAGACAAGAAATGAACACTACACCTGTTTACTTCTCTTTCTATATCTCCTACGTTTCAAATGAAGTTGAAGCTTCCTATCTATATTTGCATCATCTTCCTCTTTGACCTGTAAAAAAATATATTATAAATATGGTGAAGAAAAAAGAACGAAGCAAGCTTTACCAAAATTTTAGCACTTAATTATGGATGAGCAAATTGAACTGCAAAGCCTCACAAAAAATTAAAGAGGTATATAGCAAACAATATATTGACAACTCTACTATCTTGCCACCTCTCCCTTTGTCCTCTATAAAAGATAATTGTCTCCATTTTCAACACAAATAAATAATTAGAACAAGAGTCCTCTTCTCTCGTCAGTTGAAGCATGTCATTACTTCTTATCTATCATTTGTCACCCATGAAAATATGTGGACTAATTAGCTCCATAGTTATTTAGTATGTGGCTGAGGCCTTAAAAGTATCTTAGAAATTATTGAGGTCTGAGAATTACTTAAGGTGTGGGCTTTTTTAAGTGGGGCTCATCATATGTCAAATATATTTTATGATAGTTGTTTCTTATTTTTACATGACTTTCTCACAATTTATTGGCTATTTTAGTTGACTTTTTGCTTCTTCTCCTCTTCCATAGGGATTTTACAGAAGTTAGGAGGGTTAAGGCTTCTTTTTCGAGTTGAAACAGGGCCAAAATGGGGTAATCTCGTAAATATCTCTTAGTAAGGGAAGCATTACTAAAGAGAGGTTGGGGTGGGGGTGGGGGTGGGGGTGGTTGTTAAAAAGCATGATATTCATATTAAACCTAAATCCTACAAGCTTGACCTTTTAAGAGAGTTGATCATTTAACAAGGTATCAAAGCTTGGTCTGGTAGGAGGTCCTGGGTTCGCGACCTCTCTCTGTAATTTATTCCCCATTTATTGATTTGAAAGTCCATGAAGGACTTTGTTTGGTTTGTTTGACTCTTCAAGTGCGGATATGGGCCCGCATGTGAGGGAGGGTGTTAAAAGGCATGATATTCATATTAAACACAAATCCTGAGCAGAGCTTTTGGGAGAGTTGATCGTTATGATGATCAATTAACTCTCCCATAACAAACCTATCAAAATAACACCTATCAGAAGAGTTCCAAACTCACAATCTTTATGAGATCCTTTTATTGATATTGAAATCAACCCCCATATGCCACCATAGGTAAGTCAAACAAAAAAAAAACGAAAGTTGTTTCGAAAACCCCTTTCAAAGAGCAAACATAGTCAAGCTATTAGGATAGGAAAGCCAAAAGTCTTCTCCTAAATGCGAGAGAGATTGACTAACAAAAAATCAGCTCCATTTACCATCTAACTACACTTCAAAAGCCAATAATTCCTATGAAGAGAGAAGGAAGGAATCCTGGTCACTTGAGTTGACGAAACTAGTAGTCATGCATCCACGAGCGTCTTACTGCCGAATGAAATGACGAGTTCACTTCAATATATTTGGCCCTCTCATGGAGGGTGGGTTGGAAGCAATGTGTGGTAGCTTGGATTATCACACCTGACGTCATTTGGCCATCCTTCCCAAATCTTAGCTCCTGAAGAAGCTGTTTGAGCCATATACAAGTTGCCAAAGTCATAGCTCGATACTTAGCTTCAGCACTAGACCTGGCTACTACATCCTATTTCTTACTTTTCCAGGATATTAAATTGCCTCCAATAAATACACAATATCCTGAAGTGGAGCGTCTATCTGCAAGCGAGCTTGCCTAATCTGCATCACAATATCCAACAATTTGGGTGTGACCTCTATTTTCATATAACACCCCTTGGCCTGGTGTTTCTTTGATATTGCGGAGAATACGGATCACAGCATCCCAATGGCTATCACATGGTGACTGTAGGAACTGACTAACTACACTCACAGGAAAGAAATAATACGAATTAGGTGATGGTGAGGTAATTTAGTCTTCATTGTCGTCGATATGCCCACTTTGGATGCCGTGGGGAGCTCTTTGTCAGTACAAGAAACGGCGGTGTATTCGAGATTATGGAGTGTCTGGGTTTACAATCTAGCATACCGGTTCCTCGATATACCCAGACATACTTCCTCTGAGACATGACCACATCAGAATTAGACTGAGTTATCTCAATCCATATAAAGTACTTGAGTTTTCCCAAGTCCTTTGTCTGAAAGTGGCTGAAGATATGTTGTTTAAGGTTCTGAATACCATCATGATCACTGTCTGTTATAACAAATCATCCACATAAACAATCGGACCTAGATACCTTTATGATGTGTTTCAAATTAAATCTTAGAAACTACTTGTCTGTAATTGCGACTGGCCGAGAGCTCGAGGGGACTGCTTTAGGCCATATAAGGAACAACATAGCCTGCATACTAAGCTAGACTCCCCCTGAACAACAAATCCAGGTGGTTGCTCCATATATACCTCAACGAGGTCGCCATGGAGAAAAACATTCTTGATGTCCAATTGATACAAGGGTCAAGAGCTCATAGCGGCCATAGATAAGAAAAGACGAACGGAAGCCATCTTGGCAACAGGAGAGAAAGTGTCATAGTAATCAGACCCATATATTTGAGTATACCTATATGACGAAAACAGGCCTTAAGGCGATCCACTGAGCCATCCAGGACCAATCTTAATAGTATAAACCCAACGGCAACCAACAGGAGACTTGTCAACAGGTAAGGGGACTAGGTCTCATGTGCTAATAGAATGCAAAGCAGCCATTTCTTCAATCATTGCCTGTTTCCAACTCGGAAGAGTGAAGGCCTCATGGACAGTGTGAGGAATAGAAACATAAGACAAGGTGGAAATAAAAGCAGAATATGATGAAGATAAAAGATGATAAGATAGGAAAGCATAAATAGGATGAGGATTACGAGAGGAACGAGTACCTTTCCGAATGGAGATGGGAGGATCAGTGGGAGACGGCAAGATCGGCGACGTGGAGGAGGGTGCCATAGGAGATGAGTCATCGGGAGACCTGGTGTCGGTACTCGAGCGACGAGTATAAACTTGTAATATACGAGGTGGAGTAGCTAGGGACTCAGATGATAAGGACAAAATGGGAAAGATGAGAGGTAGAGATAAGACCTCGGGACTGGAAGGCGATGGGGTAGAGAAAAGAGAAGAATGTTCAAAAAATGTGACATCGAGCAAAAGCGAGTATCGATGTGTATCAAGAGAATAGCAGCGGTACCCGCGTTGAAGGCGAAGGGAGACAAAACAGGGGTTGATTAGGAAAGAGAAGAGAATAGGAACTTGATCACGAGACGAGAAGAAGGGCATGCGATTGATCAAATATGACGGTTAAGATAGCGTCCTCAAAAACGTTGAGCGTATGGTGGAGAGAAGAGTGCGAAAGTACATGCCGGTAAGTAGCGATTTTGCGCTCGGCCGCCCCATTTTGTTGTGGTGTAAGCCTGAGAAGGCGATAAAGATCGAGAGGATAAATAGTCGAGGAAAAATGGGCGAAAGGGCGTTCGAGAGGCATTATCAGCGCTGGCATTAGGATGTTTTGAATAGAAGTATGAAATTACGAGATCTCGTAAGGAATTTTGGAACATAAAAAATAACTCAGATAGCCAAGTACAAAAGGAAAAATCATCAATAAATGTAACAAAATACCGAAAACCTAAAGTAGAAGCGTTGTTCGCCAGCGGACTCGAACATCGATTATTGGCCCATTTCGAAAGGAAACTTGGTCCGAGACTCTAAGTGCTTAGGGAACGAAACACGAATATGTTTCCCAAGCTAACATGACTCACACTCTAGTGAAGATAAGTTGAAGCGAGAGATATCTTAGGAGCTTGGAAAGTTCGGATGGCTGAGACTATGATGGGCAGAGGGTCGCGTGATGCGAGCCCGATTGGAAGATGGGATCGACGCTGGATAATGGACTGATCTCGCATCTACTAGCAGTCATCTCTCATTCGTTATAAATCATTTGGAATCAGAAAATGGTCGACGGTCGTCGTGGTGCGATGGCAAATCGGTCGAGGGGCATGGGGCGATGAGGGTAAAGTCGGGGCGTGGGGCGAGTCGGCGCGCCGACGCGATCCCTTGTGTAATCAAATCAGCAAATGAAAATGATCAGTGAAATGGGGGAGATCGCCAATACCGGACGGTCGGGACACTAGAGTGATCCATCGACAGTTGTGGGAGACATTTGAAGACCTGATCCTGCCTTGAGGCGGGAGTGATTGTTGCGACAAGACGACTCTCGCATTCATGAGTGTGGTCACGGATGGGTGGGCGATGTCAGTTGGCGGGTGAATGACATCAGTCGGGCGATCATGGCCCCGTGCATCGTAGCGATGTTGGGCAGCGCGGTAGGTCTGATGAGGTCGTTGAGACACGCGCCGATCAGCCACCGGTCTTTCAGGAATCAGCGAGGATGAGATGGGCGAAGCGTGCAAGTCTCATTGGAAACCTCGGAGGTCGAGACCGAGATCATGATGGATGGATAATGTGATAGCAGGAAAAATGACATCAAAGGTGGGGATAGTAGAACCCGGTGGGGATCTGTTCCTAGAATGTTGTCAAGCATGCCCAGTTTAATAAGAGTAAGGATCATAAAGATTTGATCCATGTTTGACAAGTAGGTCTCGGCATCAGTGACCTTGGGCAAGACAGATAAGAGCTCATTTGTCAATGCAAACATTCGCCTAACGAAGGAAGATAATTCCATACCAAGCTGCTCCAGACTATCAATGGAAGAGATGACACAGTAGAGGCGTTGAACATCATTGGTATATAAACTCTTGGCAGGTCCCAGAAAGGGTGGCAGTCGATAGTCCCCACGGTTGCAAAGTGTTTTAGGCTCGTGATGCTTCGGAGAATATTACGAATTAAGCATCATGTTTCGCCGGGCGTTTATGCGCATCGATACTAGACTCGTGGGGTCGGATGGTGTGACACCATTTCAGTACACCTTAATGCTTGAAATTAGCGAGACTAATAGTTATCACTTCCCTTGAGTAGATTAGCCGGTTATCATGGGTTCCGACCCGAGAAACTTGAAGAAAAGCTCAAAGCTTTTTCAGCCGTAGGGAAAAAAAAATCAACCACAAAATCAGCGAAAACAAGAATACCACAAATTGTTGAAGGTAGAGAGAAGCACATGGAAGATGTTTGGAGCTCTGGAAGAAACCAAGATAAATCGAACATTCGGAGAAAACAAGCGCGAGGAGAGGCGGGCAAAACACGAAGTTGGGCGTCGGATGGAAGATATAGGGAATTTCTGAAGCTGTCGGCGGGGAGACAAGGTTGGTGGTTAAGTCAGATCGGCGGGAGGGTCAGCGAGTGCTCTCACGGCTCCACTACGCCCGGTACGTGAGGCGGTCGTCGGAGGAAGACACGTGACGACCGCGTGGCATTCCGATCGTAGTTCTTGCCTCCACGTGGGCATCGGCCGAGTGAGCGGTGGTGATATCTCGCCGGCTAGGGTTGTCGTCAGAGAAGTCACTAGAAAAGTACACCAACGGTGATGAGGTTTGACGGCGTGGAGAAGTCGGAAAGAGATCTGACAATTAGATGGATTGTCATAATTGAAAACACAACAAACCCCTAACTCGAACCTTCCATGGCTTTGATACCATGTGAAGAGAGAGAAGGAAGGAATCCTTTTCTTTCTTATTGAATGAATAAAATATAGCATAGGTCCTACCTATTTATATAGGTTAGAAATATTTATATAGGTTAGGAAGACACACAAAAGGAAAAATAAATACAAGTACAAATAAAAGGAAAATAATGTACAAGAAAGGTAGGGAATAAATCAGAGGATATTCTAAGAATATCCTATGATTCTCAACAATTCCATATAATTATACAACTCCGAGAGCCTCCTGAGTTGATACTGATGCCATTCCCTCACTTCTGGTCCCCTTTTAAACTGTATGCCGGGGCTCTTATCACACAAATCAGATTCTCACTTTCATAGGAACTTTTTACCTCATCCTTGAATATTCCCGACTTATCATCTTCATGAAAACCAGGCTACCCCCAGACAGTCTAAGAATTATTGTGGTTTACGTTGACATTAATACTACTTTTTATTTTCCAGAACATAAAACAAGTGTACCCAAAGGATACCTATAGAATTATCTAAAGTACTACTCTGAAGAATTAATGATAAATACAACTACGATTGACAAACCTTTTTAAATTTTTTCTTCTGTTCTTCAGAAAGATCGGCAGCTCTTTCATTAGCTATGGCATCTGCAACAAATGGATCACTTGAATTGCCATCAATATCATCGATCTCCTCCACCTGACCACAAATTACAATTCAAAAGCTTATCCAGAGAAAAATATGAGAAACAAACACCAATTTTGATTTTATAAAATATGTCATATATTTTTTATTGGTAAACAAAACAAATATAATAAAATAAAAGGGTACAACCAACGACTACCGAGAAGGTATACTAGGAGTATAATCAGAAAGGCCATGAAAACAACAAAACAAAACAAAACCAATCAAAGAACCACCCACCAGCCCCCAAAAAAAATCATCTACAACTCAGCCAAGACAAAAAAATTCAATAAAGAATTGCTCCAATCAACCCTGTACACAGTGGACCTATAAATTACTAACAAAGGTAGTCTTCATCCTATGATGACATTGGATCAACACTGTACGCACTGCACACATGAGGACAGATTAAAAGGTCATTTAAACATTTAGAAAGATCTGATTAAGAGAAAACTAAAAGCACAGAGATAAAATCCATGAAAACGTGAAAGGAAATGTCTAAGCGAATTCAACTGAGAAAAAATTTCCATCTCAGCTGTCATGTAAATTTCTTTCATATTTTTCAACAAGTTATTCTTCATTTTCAGCTGTCTGACATCTATGCCATCATCACTTGCCTCTTAAAAGGTTTTTACAACCACCACCAACCCCGTTCCTATTTTTGGAAACCATAGCATATCCTCTTAAGGAACAGGTAACATCAAACCAAACCAATGCCCTTATACAAGGAGGCATAAAGACATCCACAAGAAAAAATATGTCCTAGGATAGACATTTGGAATCTAAATGGTAGATTGCAACAACCAGTTTCTTTAGCTAAGTCCAACAGAATATGCTTCTAAGAAATAATCAACAAACATGCCCCGACAGTAAAACAAAAACTTGAATTTAATCTTTGTTTTAGTACTAGGCCTGACTAAGTTTAAGAAAGAGCATCCAGATACATCTTGAAACAAAATGAACCAAAGTACTAACTCAAAATGTAAATTAAATTGGATCTTTCCATATTGATCAACTTTTATAGGAGGGAGACACTGGCATAGTAGCTGTCGAGGCGCAAAATGAACTCAAACATGTTTGCTACCTCATCAACTCCAGGAAATTTGATCCCCATCACTGCTGCTTGCTGTGGAGTACTGGCCAAGTATACAGAAGCCCAGTGCTCGCTTCCAAATAAAGTATTATTCCCGGATGCATGATCAGAAAAACATTTGTTGAAAGAGCACCAATCCACCTCTGCGTTCTCCGTTACAGCCTCTCTGTTCCCCTCACTACCAAGCTTTTTTGCCAGATATCCACTGGCACCCTCCTCCAATAGTTTACCATGTCGTCTATTCAACATAGATACAAGTATGAAGTCAACATAAACCTATAAGGATTCTTAATGCAGGAGAGGGAGGAGGAGAAGTCAAAAAATAAAAATAAAAAACATACCTTCGCACCGGCCAGTGGTTGGGATCCTTTTCCTTCTATGACTGATTCAAGTAATATCACTAGTCACCTGAGATCCTATCAATGTACCCTTCTTTTCAAACTGGTGCTACAACCGTTAGGAGCCTGACTTTCAATGCACTTGAGACTTGGTAACTCCAATACCAGCCCCATCGAGTTGCTCCTGTCAGTGGAAACATGTAAATAGTAAGCAGCAGAAGCAAATGACATAAGCTCCTATACTAGTTCCGGGGAACCATCAGAATGGCAACTACTATTAAAAGATAAATCAACTAGCCAAACAGCATTAAGACTCACTTATGTGCAATATCATGGTAATATCACTTTAATGGTGATATTACACTTAATGCAGTTACAAAAACCAATTTTAATTATTTAAGCCAAAAATAACCAAAAACAAGAGTATATATCAGAAAACATAATTATTTCAGTCCAGCATCATGTCACAGTTCAATTTATTGGCTTCGAAAATATAACCAATCAGTGTACTGACCCCTTGAGACCAAATTAACAAATTGATGAACCATGCCTCTTCTAGAAATTTTTACAGTATTTACCACACCACCTTATTTTTTGAGATCATGCTGCTTTTTTCACATGGATATGGTGTATCAAAAGGTTCAACTCAGTCACCCAAAAAAAGAATTACTGAACCATGTACCAGTCCCTTGCAAAGGTTACTTCAAGGTTAGGTTAAAACAGAGTTTGGTATCACAGACCCAGTGGAACATTTTGCATCCAACGCGTTGGCTTAACACCAAAACAACATCAAAGGCTTACATTTAGTTAACTATTTATAGCAAAGGAGCAAAGAGAATAACAATTTTAGAGCAGCAAATGTGATAAGCTAAATCTGACAATCAACATCAACCACTGAGTTGAAAGATAGTAAAAACAACCCCAAGGCCCCAACTACAAATGTTCAATTCATCTAAATCAAATAGTATAGATATTAGTCGCCTTGTTAAGAGTTAGTTTTGTTAAGGATTAGTTTCCTAATCCATTTAGGAATCTTTTCCTTCTTTCCTTTTCTCTCTAGTCTCCTAATTAGACTCTAACTTTGTTTACATTATTTGCTCTAACACTTAGAGTATAAATATGTATGTTCCCTCACTTTGTCAATCAATAAAAATCAAAGAGTTATTTTTCTCTTCACACTTTTCCGATGGACCTTCTTCGGCTTTTCCGGCAGACTTATCCAGTCACATCAGCTGCATATGTCTCACTTGATCCACCTCATTCGTCGTGTCTCTTTTAACAGGCCCTCTTTTGATCTCGGCCTTTCGTCGTATGGCCAGGGTCGGCGACACATCCCAGTGGCGGGTCTCGCTGGTCACATCAACTGTGGGTGTAGTCAATTCCGAGGACCCATCTATTGACTGTGTCTCACTCTAGTCACATCAACTCGTCGTGTAATCAATTCCAATGACACATCTTATAGTCGTGTGCAGCTCCGTCCTTGTCCATTTCAGCCCAGGTCATGTCGGTCGCTGACTTTCCAACGACACACAGTCTGCATTGATTAAGTACATGTCTAACAAGCTTGGTCCATTAGGATTAAGTATATGTGTAACTCATTTGACCTATATGCTCCAGCTTTAGGGGAAGTGTTAAGGATTAATTTCTGTTAAGGATTAGTTTCCTAATCCATTTAGGATTTTTTCCTTCTTTCCTTTTGTCTTTAGTCTCCTAATTAGACTCTAACTTTGTTTCCTTTATAGGCCATGTATGTTCCTCACTTTGTTAGTGTGAAATCAAAGAGTTATTTTCTCTTCACATATCAATAAAAACAACTAATCAAGTTGAATTACATTAATGGGAATGCCCTTGAAAGTTGGGGAGCAAGGCGCCCAAAAGAAGGCAAGGAAATGAATAAAATCCCAAAAAGCCTCCAGTCAGATCCTTGAAAATTCTAGCATTTTTTCCACGTCATAGAACCGTCATCAAAGCTAAGCAAGCATTTTGCCATAAAACCAATCCTCTTTTGGAGCTTCCAAAACCCTTATATACAGTGGTCCTCATCACACAACCAAATAATATGTGCCCGCAACTCAAAGTCAAAGAAATCTAGTGATGATCATTGGTATTTTATTCTTATATCACGACTAACTGACAATAGACATAACCTTAAGAAGGACTTATGCTTTTCAAACAAAAATTAGTGGGGAAGAAAGGGGCTTAGCCTAGATGATTAAACAAGCAACAAAGAAAGTCTTCAATATAAACATACCAAGGAAATAAGGACCAAGCTCTCGCATCAAGAGTGAAACGAGATAAGTGATGAGAAAGAGAGAGCATAGTCTTTCTAAATCATCCATCCCATCATCAGAAAGGCAAAGCTTAAAATTCCAAGAAAAAGGATAAGAAGAGCCAAAATAGAAATGATACATGAAAGCTTTTTACTATGAAATTCTAAATAGACTTGGGCATTGGGACCCCAAGGGTTTATCTCCCCACAATCAGATTCTCATCCCATCTCCCATCATAAACCGAGTGTGTTTAGTAAACTCTTAATAGACCTATGTGAAGGCCTTCCATGGGCAACAATGCGACCACCTAACTATAGTGTTGGCATCCTGCCTATTGGCATGTGTCCCATAAAGCTTAAGATAACCTAATGCCACAAAAGAAAAACTTTCCCTAGGAAACCTCTATGGCCATATCCCTAAAGAGCATGATTCATTAGAGAAACCTTAACAAATCCCAAACCCCCTTCAACCTTAAAGTGGGTGTGATGAGTGGATGTGGAAGAGGTGGGAAATGTAGTAGAATTTTCGGGGCTCCTTTTATCATCGTCTATTGCTGGAAGTTTCTCCATTCTTTTGCATCCATTACATCGCGTGTTCTAGAATTTCTCTTGGTTCTCTTGAAGCATTGCATAGTGTTTTACCTAGGTCTGGTGTAGGGCATCATGTTGAATGGTGAGATTACGAATTTGGTCATCCTGTGCATCCAAACGGGTCTAAATCCTCGTCTCCATATTCATGTCAGTCTTTCCCATGGTTGACGAGGCAACAATGACAAGTCGGACCAGTGATAAGAAACAGACAGTCTTCATCCACTGATTTCAAGAAATTAAGGTATTCAACAAAAAAACTAGAGTAGAACAAACAACTATGAAAGAAGAAACGAAAATTTTTAATTGATTTCCTTTGGTTCAAAGCCTAAACAATCCTTTGCCTAACAAAAAGGAAAAAAATATCACCAGTAACCAAAAAGATTGAAAGCAGCCAATCTATTTATTCGAGCCTACAACCCAAGGACATGCAAACACTTCCTCGGTCCTGCTCTCCCCTTTCCATTTCTTGCTGCCCCCTTTTTGTCCCCACCAAATGACTTGCTTTCATATCCAGCTGGCATCCCTGCCTTTCTCTCACATGTTTCTTTGTCCCCACCAAAGTTGACCATACAGCTAAATCCTAACCCTAATCTTCCTAAGCTCTAATACCATGTAATTGGAGATGAATAGAGGAAAATTTCATATGTATCATTGATCACAAGATTACATATTTATATACAAGAGTGTCCTAATTCTAATAGGAAAGAGTACTTAATACTCTAATAGGAAAGAGTATAAAGTTTCCTAACTAGTTGCTTTTTTTTTATTAGTAAAGTTTCCTAACGAGTTTCTAACTCTACCCTATATGCATATACATTACTATAACACCATCAATTCGTTTTTTTTTTGTTCAAGGATAATTGTTCTAGTTTTTTCAAATTTTGACTTTGCATTTGGCCTTCACCTAATAATCATAATCCCCTGAAGGAAGGTGATAGAAACACAAACTTTTCCATAGAGATGGAAAACTTGCATAGAAAAATACAATATCTAGATGAGAATTAATGGAGAATTTATCACTGGGGAGAAAGAGCTGAGACTAAGAATAGCGAAGGCTTTTGAATCTATGCTTCACGGACTCTACACGGTGATTGGAGGCGACCTAATAGGGTTACTTTTCAAAACTTAGTGCTTTGGGCGAGCAATTCTGAGAGCCCAGTGTTCGCGCTCTGAATGATTTGAATGGGGACAAAGCCCCAAGTCTAGATGGGTACACGGTGGCCTTTTGGAAATCTAACTGGGGTACAGTTAAGGAGGATGTTTTGAAACTGTTCAAGGATTTTTTTTAGACGGGGAAGTTCGTGCGTAGTTTAAATACTACTTTATCATCACAGTGCCCAAAAAATGTGGAATTAGAAGGATCTAAAAAGTTTTAGACCTATTAGTCTGGTGAATAGCCTGTATAAGTTAATTTCAAAAGTTTTAGCAAACAGACTAAAAAAGGTGATGAGTTACCTGGTCAATAAAGCTCAAAACGCCTTTGTGGAGGGGAGGCAAATTCTCTACACTTCTTTAATAGCTAATGAGATCATAGATTCTATGGTAAAGGAGAAGGAAACAAGCATCCTTTATAAGCTAGATATCAAAAGCATGATCAAATCGGTTCTGGGAGAATTTCTCTTCACGATGCTTTAACAAAATGGTTTTTGGCATAAAGTGGATTTCTTGAATACAAATTGTGTATGTTTACCACTTTAGTCCTTCTCAGTCTATTAAATGATAGCCACTATTGGTTTCTTTAGGAGTTCAGGAGTGCAGACAAGAGGAACCCCTTATCCCCATATTTGTTTGTCTTCGGTATGGAGGCTTTTTCCATTCTTATTGAAGCCCCACTCTGAAAGTTCCCGTCGAACCCGTGGTTGGCTGGGAAGAAGTGAGAAACCTTACCAAATTTCTCATATATTGTTTACTTTAATGACACTTTTGTGTTTTACGAGGCTACGAAGGTCGACTATCTTCCCTCACCACGCTAGATTTTGTTTTGGTTGAAGCTTGATGCGGGTTGAGAATAAACTTGGAGAAGAGTGTCATTATGCCAGTGGGGCCAGTGGAAACTGTATACCAGCTAGCCCTTGAGCTTGGTTGCAAGTAGGGCACTTAAGTATGACTATTAGGTTTACCCTTAGGAAGTAAGGCAAGCCTCTATTTCGGTGTAGGATGGTGTTTGGGAAGAAAGTTAGAAGAAAATTTACTTGATGTGGAAAGAGCACATTTCAAAAGGGGGAGGCTCACTCTCATTAGGAGCACATTGTCAAACCTGCTAATTTACCTAATGTCCCTCCTTTGGATGCCTAGGGGTGTGAGTACTAGAATTGAGAAAATTCAGAGGGATTTCCTTTGGGGGAGCAATGCTTCAGAGAGGAAGATCCATCTGATAAATTGGAAGCAGATCTTCTTAAGCAAAGCAAAGGGAGGTTTAGGCATTAGAAGCCTAGTTCTCATGAACAAGGCTTTGTTATAATAAGAGAACCCATCCAAGTGAATAACCCTAAGCCACTATACTACGGTAGTCTTTATTAAAACCATTCTTTATCGAGCATTGACTATCTATTTTAGAGATTTTTTTTTTTTATGGATAAAAATAGCATGTATTAATCACAAAAAATACAGCTAAGCTGCCCAAAAGTACACTAGGAGTATACAAAAGGGATGCAGCCCAGAAAAGGGCAAGAAAGTACTGGAAAACCCACCAAGCCCAAAAAATCATCTATACCCTATCCATGTTAGAAAATCGATAAACTCATCTCTGTCACTAAACACATTAGACCCGAGACCAAAAAATTACAAATGAAAGAACCACTTTAATGAATCTTGAGAGAAAGCCTCGTCGTCGAGGCCACTCTATTTCTTTCACGCCACATTGTCCAAAAGAGGCATAGAGGAGCTGCCCTCCACACTTTCTTACGCTTCTTTCCCACTTTGGTTCCTTGCCGACAAAGAATCTGCGAAGCGAGAAAGGAAAGACCCGCCCAAAAACCAGCGATAGCCAATATAAGTTCGAGCATTACGGCCTTCGAGCCCGATGTATATAAGAAGATGGTTTAAGGTTTCCTCCTCCTTCTCACAAAGGTAGCATCTGTTTCTTCCAGAGTCTTCCCTCTTTTGAGTTGATCGATATCGACACCTTTGCAAGAAGTCTCGAGCAAAAAACCCACGCCTTTAAAGGACGAGGTTCAATGATCGGCGAGAAAAGACCTTGACTCGGAGCGGTCAGGTTCAATGCCTCATCTGATAACTGAATAAATACGAATTACTCTCTTTTAAGACCATCACATCTTCCCTATTTGAGACCCAGCTCTCGAGGTTGAATCGTATGCGGAAAATTCTCCACCTTTAATAGAAGCTACAGTCATTAAAGGCTCTTTAAAACAAAGGGGTCTATCCGCCTTCATTCGAGATGTCCCAAACCTCCCTAATCAAAGCCTCTTTTCGGACTGACCCGAGCTAAGCGATGTCGGGTGCGCCGTGCAGCCACCTCTCCCTTCGAAGCATCCTTCCAAAAGGCGATTACTGTGCCATCACCCGATCACAAATTTGGCATTTTAAGAACTGACCTCCAGGTCTTTCTTGATTTCTTTCCACAAGTCTGTTCCAAAATTATTCCTGCTCTCCCACGAAAACCATCCCTCTTGCATCTCACCAAACTTTCTTCTGATAGTCTCTCCCTGAAGAATTCCTTTCATTAATAAGCGAAGTCTCGATTCCACTTTCCTAACAAGGCTCTATTTAGCTTGTATAATCCTGCCAGCATGTACGTAACCTTTATTTTAATGCGAGGCAGTGGCGAATTCACTAAATGAGGCTTCTTCTCAGTTACCCCGCTGAAAAGAAAGTCCCTCTTAATTTTTTCTAGCCTTTTGCAAACCAGACTCGAGATCCAGAAAAGAGACATGAAGTAGATAGGAAGGTTTGACATGGTGCTTCGGATAAGTGTAATTCTTACCCCTTTAGAGATATATTGGCACTTCCAAATGGCGATTCACCATCAGGCCTTTCCTCGATAGGATCCCGATCAGAGCCCGACTTGTCTGCGGGGCCCAGGGGAGACCCAGTACGTGGTAGGAAGTGTTAGGTTTTGCAACCAGCTCTTACTGTCAAAGCATAACACTCTCCCTCCCTCTATGGGAAAATCTCGCTTTTGCCCCAGGTGATTTTAGCCCAAGAGGGCCTCAAATCACATCAGAATCCACCGCATATAAGCCAAATGGTCATGATTATCTTTGCGAAACGGCCGGTATCATCGACATAAATGAAGTGTGATAGCTCGGCTCCTCCTCCTCCCTACACTCAGATCTTACAACCAGACAAGAAGTTCCCTTCCACAGCCTTGTATATCAAACTGCTTAAAATATCCATTCCCAAGACAAAGACATACGGGGATAAGGGGTCCCCCTGCCAAAGACCTCTCGTGCTTCAGAAAAAAGAGGAGAAAGTCCCATTGATTAAGATTGAGAATGAAGCAATAGACATGCACCAAGAAATCCAAAACAACCATATTTGGCCAAAACCCTTTCTCCTCAATACCTCAAGCACAAACTCCCAATTTAAATGGTCGTAAGCCTTTCAATGTCGACTACGAACCACCCATATCACATTCCTTCTCGGCATGGAGTCGGCGGCCTCATTGTAATTAAAACCCAACATCTAAAAATTTTACCTTCCTTAGTAACATTTTGGGAGAAACCACTTTAATCGAATTACCCTTCTCGGTCTGATAGCCGTGCTGGCTGAGGTCTTATCTGATCCCTCTGCTTGAGACTAATAAACCTATAATCTTTGATGTTCTCTTCATTTCCTTTTTTGGGGATCATCACCAAGAAGATAGCATTTAAGCTTCTCACAAACTTCTTCTTCTCAAAGAACTCCTTAAAGAAATCCATCACTTCTACCTTAACAAACTCCGATTAAAGGCAGAATGCGATAGGGAAACCATCCGGCCCTGAGGCCTTCTCACCATTGAGGCTGAGAAATGGCTCCTAGACTTCTTCCTCGAGAAAACCTATGCTTCGATACGTAGGCATCCTCGGCTCTGAACTCCGAGGGATGATAGGAAGCGAGGCGCCATCCCAGGCTCAGACGGTAGACCTTTAAACATCTCTGATCCCTTTACGAATGGCATTATCTTACGTAGACAAATACCATTAATTTTAATTTTGTTTATTGCATTTCTCCTTCTATGCGAGTTGGCCATTTTGTGGAAGAAACCAGTGTTTCTATACCCCTCTTTAAGCCACAACTCTCTTGACTTTTACCTCCAAGAAACCTCCTCTAACAAAGACCACCTTTTGTAATCATCCCTAGCTTTAACTCTCTCCTCATACTTCTCTAAGGTTTCCCTCTCCGCCTCGGGTTATCCCGACAACCCGCTCTGTGTAAGGCCTCGACCTTTTTGTTCCCCACGTGCAAAAACCTCCTTATTCCACACCTTGACTTGCCTTTTAGACCCTTTAGCTTCAGCCCGGGGATAAAACTCACAAAACCCTTTAAAAGTTTAGCCACTTGCCACCACCATAAAGAGATCCTTTAAAACCTTGGTTTCGGCCATGGTTTCAAGCGGGAAGGGGAGGGGGCTGTCGATACCTCCTCCATCTAAGAGAATGGGAAGTGAGTCAGAGATTGGTCTAGGGAAGTACTGGATACTCTACTTTGATAACTCCCAGTCCCGAAACTAGGAACTGTCAATCTAGACATCACCGACCATTCACGCCTCCTGCAAGTAAAAGGACCTCCTGCTTGGTGGCATGTCCCTCACCCCGGTCGTCGGTAACCTACCAACGGCGCATAGCCTGGGTAACTCTACCACCCTTATTGCTTTCACTGGGGGAGATGGTAACATTAAAGTCACCCCCAATACACCACGGTCCTGACCATAAGCCTCTCACCGACCCCAGTTCCTCCCATAGGTTTTCCTTTAAATTGGCCAACACTGGGCCATAAACACCAGTGAAGATCCATTGAAAATCGTCCTCCACATTTCTGAATAAACAAAAGACAGAGAAGACCTCGCTCACCGTCTCGATGACCTCCAAGACTCTCTTATCCCCGAAACAACATAATGCCTCCTGCGGTCCGTTGCATATTATACCCGATGCAAAAATCTCCCGGCCCCCAGGGTTGAGCCCATCTAAAGATCATTTTCTTGAATTTTGTTTCCTACGAGACAAACCCAGTCCACCGTGATCCACTGATGAACTGTTTAATAAGTTTTCTCTTCTCTGGATTATTCACCCCTCTTGCATTCCACGTTAAATTTTAATCTTCATCCTAACTTTAGCAAAAGATTCCCCCTGTCGTTGACGCCTTTCCCACTTCTTTGCCCACCATAGTTTATCGTGCACTCCAACTTCTTCAGCTCACGTTCACGCCTAGACACTAGCATTTGTCCCATTTTTATCGCGTGCGGTTATCGGTATACGCCGCTATAAGATCGATAATCTGAGGCTCATAACCACGATCGAAAATCCGCTAAATTGATGAATTTTACGACGCCATCCTCCCGTCTTTCATACCCTTCCCGCGCAATGGAGTCACCTCTTCTATCCCTCCACATTGAAAACCACATGCATCGGTCCTTCTTGACGGTTCCCCCTCTCGCCGTTTCTTAGCCACAATCGCTGAAAATGACCACACCCTCCTCCTCATCTCCCGAGACATGCCTTTCAATTAGAAGGCCCCCCTTGAAAAAGAGTAGGCCGAAACAAGAGAAGAAGAATTGTGACTAGGTGTTGAAGTCTCAAACTGTTTAAAATGCAGATTGACAGAATAACCCTCAGTCTGAAGTCTTGAGATTGATTGGGAAGACTGATCCTGACTACTCTCCGCTTCCTTCTCGATGTCGGCGGTCATCCTCCCTCAATATAGCTGCTTCTCCTAGATCTTCGAGAGTGGATTCCTCAAACTGACCCCTTAAGGCTTGAAAGGGGTTAGTTTGAAACCCTCCCTCTTTAGAAATTACTAACGGGCCCTCCATAACATGGGAAATTTAGGCTTGGGCTAGATTTGGAACCAAAGCCCTTCTTCCCCTTTAAAAACGGCCTCAAAGTAATAAGATCTCCCTCTGGGCTGAATTAGGCCCGATTCTCTGTGGCTCTTGAGGCCAAGTCTGCCCTTCTACAAAGAACCGCCTGACGACGAAAATGGGTTTGAGTGGTCAGATCCTGATGCCTTCTACGACTCTTAGCGCTGCTAACCGGCCGACCCAGGCGCGCTGGAGTGCAGTTTGGCACCTCTTGAAGGCTTTGTCACGCATATCTCTAGCATATCACGGTCATTTGCGTCACACACTTCCCCAGAGCTCACTCTCTTCCCAGCGTGTGCTCCTCCATCATCGTCTCTGAGTCTGAGAAAGTTTCTCCTTTGCTCGAGGCTCGAAGCAACCTTGAGGAGAGGAGAAAACTCCCCACCATGACTAGAATCGGATTCCTTGTTAGCCTACGACCTCAGCGGCTTTCCAAGGGTTTGGACTTCCCCCGACTTTGGGAGCCCTCGCCCAACCTAACTTTCAGCCAGCATTTACGTGTCTTCATCTCTTTATTTAAAAACCACCACATACATCTCGGAGATTTTTCCATAGTTCTCCAGGCTCCACGAGATGCTGCTGGAAGTCCTCTTTACTCTCACCCCGTGCTTTCTCCTCTGAGATTTCCGCAGCTGCCCCGGATCTTCTCCCATTTTCTTAAGTGAAGCTAGGTTTGCCCATGCTCGTCTTACCATACATTAACACGCGATCCACCTCCTTTTTACTCTCAAACTCAAAAAACCAAAGGCCCCTTCCCATTTTTACCACAGCGAATGGTTCGTTGGTGTTCCACTGCGAGACAGCCCATCTTCTCACAGAGTCAACCACCGGGATTTGAGAAGACCCTTTACCCTGACCCACGGGACATACATCTAATTGGGTCAGGCCTTTCCGAGGCCTTCAGCTGACCTCGGCCACGAGACACCTCCTCCCAAGGGTATCTTCTCGGTCTTGAGGATCTCTGGAAAGGAGCTGGGTGTCGTCTTCAACAATTTGGGTAGCAACTTTGTAGACGTCTTCCTCTGTTTCTCCTCCCTTCGCGGCTTCTCAAGCTTCTCCTCCCTTTGAGCTTCTTCGTTGGATCGTACCCCTAACTGGCGTAATTTTTCAGCCAGGATCTTCCAACCCCCAGCTATGCCTTTTCCTTCCAGAAACATCATATTATAGCTTTTTCCCCCAGATCCTCATGAACCGAATAAAACCTCTGCTTGGTTTTGAGCCTTTTTCATTATCTGTATATACTCCTCTTCCCAAAGTTTCTGACTAATTCATTGGCATTTAACCACGAGCTACAAACCCATCAATAGACGGGATAAGCTACGCCCCCCGAATCTGATCCATGAAGTAACACATTTTCTTCTCTCCCAGATGCATCCTCTTAAGCCTTTGGACACTTCTACCTCAATATCAAAGAATTTGACTTCGAAGGCAAACCAAGCCTTACCTCCCAGTTGTCGTCCATGCAATGTCATGATTGCAAGTATTGATATTTTAGAGAATTAGGTTATAAAATTTTAAGTTGACAAAAATATCAAGATCATGAACACAAACATTTAGCAAATGAAGAAACATGTGCAAAGGCAAAGATATTAAATATGCATCAAGAACTACATAATTTACTCGGATTGAAGAAAGAAGCAGACCAACAAGTGAGCACTCTCGGTCTCGAGTTCATCAAGCACAGCTTCCCACTCTTCCTTGAAATTTGCTATTTCCTCTGCAACAGCCGTTTCCAACTATCAACAAAAGAATTAGCATCAACGATAGGCCAACCAATTGAAATACAAAGATGGGGGCAAGGACAGAAAACAAACATCATTCCCTTGAAGAGTTTGTGCCAACTCTTCTCTAACTTCAATCTCCAATTTGGAAAGTGATTCCTCTTCAAGAGATTCTTGGGCCTCTGCAGCCTAAAATGAAAATGAGAGAACCAAGAAAGAAATCTGAAACCTGTTTACAAGAAAAGTTAGAATCTAGCAAAGAAAAATGATACCTTACTCTCTACTTCCAAAAATTCAGCAATTAACTCTTCTTCATCGATTGAAAGGACGCACTACCCAGAAAGTGCAAAACAAGAGAAAAGCTTCATATGTTTAGCATTGAAGGAAAATTTAAAAGGAAAATGCTGGAAATATGAACAAAAAGGGGTAAGAGGGAAGGGACATGGCTTGCCTCAAAATGCAAGCCATCATCTTGACCCGATGTCGTTGATTCATTGTTGTCTAAATCATCAACGAGCAGATCGCTAAGAAGCGACTCTCAATATCGCTACTTCCTCATTTTCTTGATCCATTTGCTTACATAAGTTGTGTTGCTTGAATAGGTAACCCTAATCTGACAATGTGTCTGGAAATAAAGAAACCATATCAGTAAATAAGATACAGAAGTAGTATCACAAAATTCATTTGTTGAGTGATAGATCACACAAAAGGAAAGCAGAAAAACAGCCTCATCCCCATTAAGAAGAAAATCCAAAAATACTGGCATTACTATCATAATAATAAATTTCAGAATAGCCTTCTCATAGCAGAATAGTTTATAAGTATAAAATACAGTCTTCAGCTAACCATGTCATTACCCTATGCCTAATCATTTTCAAGCTAAAATCATAGGCCTCATATTGAATAGAAAAAAATCTACAAACTAGGTACCTAGTAGTAAGAAGAATAAATGGCCAAATACCCAAACAAATACTGCAATCATAAGCCAATCAGAGGAATGCGGTGCAACCATAATTTAGAACAGGCATAAAGAAAGAAACCACAACTGTGCATTGCAATTACAAGCAAATATCCAGTACCTCTCCTGTGCCCATCAGCATGCTACTGTGGTACAACCATCTATTCATATTTTTCCATCTCATCATGAATTAATTGTGTAAAATTAAATAAAATGATAAGTTACTTCATTAGAAATAAAATTTCAAAATAAATTTCTCTAACAACAAATTTTCAATAATATGTTCAAATCCAAATAATTTTTCTCATTTTCCCTTATGTTTTAAAGATTTAAGATGACAGACCAATAATGGATGATTGTACTACACATCAGAATGCAGACTGATACTCAGAAAAAAATTATTATTTTGAAGAAACAAAAGAAATACTATTTCTGTGATTTGGGGGTGGGGGGAAGGGGGCAGAAAGAGCATAATAGAAAGGAGAGGAAACCCTTGAGGCGTAGCTCAAGTGGTAAAGGATGGGATGTTGTTGTAGGCTCAAGTTCAGAGTCCAACGTGACAAAAAAAGAGGGAAAAAAGCATTTACCTATCAAAATAATAATAATAATAGAAACGAGAAGAATGCTTATTCACAAAAAATAATCAGATATTTTCATTAAAAACTAAATAAATGCAGTCAAAACATACAAAGGAGATAAAAGTTCAAAATCTTCTTCAATAATATTGAAGAAGTTCATTAGGTTATCTAGCAACAACGAGATTACCCCTTTGGAAAAGGATAAAATGATTTGGAAGGGTGATGCTTCAAGTTGCTACACAGTAAAAGCCTATTTTAATCGGTTGGAAGGTTCCATTTGTTTGGATTAATTAAAATGCTATGGAACCCATATGTCCCTTAGTTAGTTTTTTTGGGAGCGTGGTGCGGGCAAGGTCATGGAAATCTTCAAAAGCCATTTTTCTAGAAGTGCACGGTTTCTCAGTAAGAAATCTTCAAACTGGCTTGAAGCCCCGAGCCCAAGTCCCCAACACTTTCTGTTGATGCATAAAACCTCGACTTAGGAAATGATCTCTTTTACCTTCCCCTGAGCCAAATCAAAGAAAATCCCTTTGCATCTTCTCTATCCTTGTAGCAATTGAAGTTGGGATCTTGAATAAGGATAGGAAGTAGCAAGGAATATAGAATTAATCCTCCTTGATCTTCTTTTCTCATCAGCTACTTCATTGCTATCATACTGCATCTGAAATTGTCTTACCTTCAACAAGGCCTTGAGCCGGAGATAGTCTCGTGAACTTTTCATAATCTCCTTCATAAGACCTTAGTTGTTAGCATACCCAAACTTATAAACAAGATCACGAAATTTGAAGTCTTAAGTCGACTCTTCTTAGGCACCAGAGTAATGAAAGTGGCATGAGTACTTTGATTTATTATCTCGTTGTCATGGAACTCTTAAAAAACCTTCATCCTGTCCTCTTTGATCATGGCCCAACACTCATATGAAGTTCATATTTTAATATGAAAGAAGCACGAGGATATTAGTGAAATTCAAGAGTTATGTTAGTCTTGGAAGTTAAAAATGTTTTTCACAAAACGATACCATATAATATTATGTTATCAATTCAAGCCAACAAATTGTTGGGTGAGCTTCAAGATATAACTACTAAAGACTTACCTTGTAAATTAGCACCCATGAGGAACATGCAACATGACATTGACCCTAAGGAATTCCCCGAGGGGTCTTAACTACCTCAATCTCCTAATAAAATAAGATTGATTTTAAAGGAAGAGTCAAACAAATAGCGAGTAGATGAACTCCTTTGCTCCAGGCATAGTCTTAGCCCTTTGTTGTCCCTACTAGAATGGATAAGTCTAATCCCATGTCTTGCACAAACGAGGAGGCCTAACATGGGGAGAATGTGGACCGTGTTATAGTATTGTAGGTAGAAACTAATTGGGAAAAAGAAACTTTGCATTCATGTAGAGTTAGGAAGCTTGCTATTCTTTCCTATTTGGTTTGAGGATTATCTTATACTAAATAAGTGACTTGGTCGATGAAGACCTGATTTTCATGATTAATTCTAATTACATGGTATCAGAGTCAAGGAAGGTTCAGGCTAAGACTTCACCGTGTTCTCTTTTCCGATAACCCATCTAGTGTCTAAGTACCTTTCCGGCTATCCCACCTTCATCACGAGCTTGAAACCTTCACCGCCAGTCGAACACCTTGTTCTTTGCCCAGAAAAATTTTCAAATGACCACTACCTCGACTCAGGTCGACCCTTTGACAAGTGCATTGTCCCGTCCTACCCTTGAAGAACCTCGGCTCGGCAGAAGCTGCAGCGCCTCAGCGTTGGTTTCATTCTCACAGGCGACTAACCACACGCGTTATTGTATGGGGTCTGTAATGACACATGGGTGGCTCTTCATTCATCAGATTTTCGAGACTTGTTTGAGTTAGATCTGCTTCTATAACTAACCAGACACCCTCAAGAGGAGTTGTGTGTCATTATTGCCATAATCAAGAATTGTACAGAATTGTAGGAAGTTGCAAAATAAAAATCGAAGATTTTAGTCATCTCATTATCAAAAATCACTTAAGTCTATATCTACTTCTATCACTACACTCATTAAGTTAAGAATTAAAAAGCAGAAAGCCCGCGTGTTTTATTTATATTTCTCCGCGTGGGTAATTATTTCTGGAATACCAGAGCGCTGTGAGTAGCTACAGTTTATTTACTAGTTTCGGTCACCCATACCTCTCACATTTACCCTTTGTAGATGAGTCGACATCTTGTGTCGGCTAGGTCGAGACGGTCGTCGACTCATTTAATCAATTTGACCTTTGTTTTGAATTTAACACAATTCTCTTTTAATTAAATTTATGTGAGCAAACTCACCCGTACACTTAATTGCAGTATCTCATTCTTTCCTGATCATTGTTTGATTCAAGATCTTTCAACGAAGCAGATTATTAGTAGAGGACATGAGTTTGGGGGTCTCTACATCCTTAACGGAGGTCTTGAAGTGCATTTGTTTTTGTTCTGGGTTATTCTGCTATTGAGCCACATTGTCGCCTAAGTTATCCTTCTCTCTCTCTCTGTTGAAGAAAATTTATATCACTCGATTTTCTAGTCTATCATCATTTAGGCCTTGAGTGGAGTAATCGATATGCTAAAGCTTCCAACGTGTGCATTTGAGTCCTAGAATTAACAAGCTTCCGCTCCTTTTGAGTTAGTTCATTTTAATGTTTGGGGTCCTTGTCCAGTTAAGTCTCCCACTGGGTTTAAGTATTTCGTTACTTTTGTTAATGATTTCTCTCGTGTCACTTGGCTTTATTTAATGAAAAGTCGTTCTGAGATTTTTTTTTCTCATTTTAGTGCCTTTTATGCTTAAATTCAAGCACAATTTCATGTCTCTGTTCAAACATTAAGAAGTGATAATGTCAAGGACTATTTGTTGGAACCTTTTCAGTCCTTCATGGGATTCTCCATCAGACCTGGTGTGTTGATGCACCCTCTCATAATGGGGTAACTAAGAGAAAGAATAGACATCTTCTTGAGACTGCCCGAGCCCTTTTCTTCCAAATGAATGTCCTTAAACATTTGTGGGTCAATGCAATCTCCACAACTTGTTTTTTTATTAATAAGATGCCCTCATCGGTTCTTAATTGGGCAACTCCTTACCACCAGTTGTTTCCAAATAATTCGTTGTTCCCTATTGATCCCAAGGTATTTGTTTCCTATAATCATTTGTTGTCTTCTTCTTGTTCCTTTATTGCATCTCTTGATTCTATCTCTCTTCCTAACATTGTCTATGAGGCTTTATCTCACCCGGGTTGGCGTAGTGCTACGTTGGATGAAATGAAGGCTTTAGATGACAATGGTACATGGGACTTGGTGCCTTTACATACTGGAAAGAAGGCTATTGGTTGTAGTTGGGTGTTTGCAATAAAGTTTAATCTCGATGGGTCTATTGCTAGATTGAAGGCCCATCTTGTTGCTAAAGGCTATGCTCAGACTTATAGCGTTGATTATTCTGATACTTTTACTGTAACTAGGCGACATATGTTTATGCAATTTATTTCTCTTCTTTTGCTTCTTATGATTAGGACTTGCATCGACTTGATATCAGAATGTCTTTCTACATGGAGATCTTCGAGAAGAAATTTACATGGGCTTGACTCCGAGGTTTGTTGCTCGAGGGAGAGATGGGAAGGCGTATGTGCTTCGAATCTACGTATGGTTTTGAAGCGAGTTAAGATTAGCGGCTTAACCAAATTCAATCGGGGAAGTTGAGACATTTGGCATGCATAAGAGTAAATCTGACAACTTTGTGTTCTATAAAAATTCCAGTTTTGGTATTATTCTACTGGTAGTGTATGTGGATGATATTGTCATCACTAAAAGTGGCTTCACGGTATCATATTATCTCTTGTCTTTATTTAGTGGTTCGCGCGAGGATTTAAGAATGTTAAAGTATTTCTTCGGTGTTGAAGTCATGAGAAGTAAGCGGGGAATTTTGTTATCTCAACAGAAATATGTGTTTGATTTATTATCTGAGACAAGGAAATTGGGTGTCAAACTGTGTAATACTCCTATAACTTCTAATGTGCAGATCACTAAGCAAGGAGACATATTCAAAGACCCTGAGAGATACAGAAGACTGGTTGGGAATTTGAATTATCTTATAGTAATTCGCCCATATATTGTTTATTCAATAAGTGTTTTGAGTCATAATATGTCATTTCCCACAATCGATTCATTGAAGCTGACTATAGACATATCTTATGCTACTTGAGAAAAACCCGTAGACGTGGAATATTCAATACATAAACATGAATGCAGAATGGAGTGCTTTTGAGACCTTGATTAGGCATAATCTAAGGAAGGCAGAGATCCTTATCGGGATGTGTGTATTTTTGGAAATTTTATCACCATTGGAAAGTAAGAAGCAAAGTGTTGTCTAGTCTAGTCTGAAAGTCAGTGTCGAGCCATGGCACAATTTATATCCAAGATCATGTGGATACGTCAGTTATTGATGGAAGTGGGCATCGAAACTTCAGTACCAACAAAGCTTTGGTGTGATAACCAAGTTGTCATGCATGGAGCTTCTAACCTAGTATTTCATGAACGGACCAAACACATTGAGATAGATTGTCATTTTGTCGAGAAGATCCAATTAGGGTTGATTTTTACAGAATACGTAAAGGCGGAGACAGGTTAAGGAGATATTTTTACAAAGCGGCACAGTGGGATCGGGTTAGTTATCTTTGTAATTAGTTGGGCCTGATCCCAGCATCTATGATCCGACTTGAAGTGTTATAGTATTTTAGAATTAGAAACTAGTTAGGAAAAGGAAACTTGCATTCATGTAGAGTTTGAAACTTCATATTCTTTCTCATTTGGTTTGGGATTGTCTTGTATATAAATAAGAGGTTTGTGATCAATGAAAGACACAATTTTCCCTTCAATTAATTCCCCATTACGGGATGAAAGCCCGGGCGCTGGGGTGACCCGGGGTGGTAAGGCATAAACCTCACAGCATCTATGTCGGGCATGCCAACTCCCTCAGGCTCGAGGTCAGAAGACCAACGGCATACGGATTGCGAAGACTCGGTCTTCGGCGAATATGCAAATTTAGTAAAGACGTGAGCATCAATTAACACATGGACTACCACGAACTCCACTTCCACAAAACCCATTACGCACTCCGCTCCCACAAACCCCACTACCATGATGGACTAGGAGCCATTGATTGGGCAACACATGGCAAACTCCAATGGTATAAATTGATTCGATTGTAACCATAAAGGATATATGTAATTTTTCTAGCAACTTGAGATAAATACAAATTATTTGGAAATTGTATCATTTCCACCTACCTTGCTAACCCTTATGAAAGATCCTTCTAAGAAAATGTGCATAGATAGTTGTTCACCCACTGCAAATAGATTTCTCATATCTAGATTAAATGACATGTTAGATTTGATAGCAAAATCTATGTATATATATATAGAGAGAGAGAGAGGGAGGAGCTTTGTCCCAAAAATAATCTTTTTCAAAAAGAAATTTCTAAAAGTTTAGCATTATTTTGAAACATGAATATCTATGTAGAGAAGCTTTTCCAAAGTAGAGAAGTTCAAAGGGCTTTTAATAAAATAAGTGTAATTTCTACAAATCAACTAGCTCTTCAGGAACTTCCTCTCCTTTTTTCTGTCTGAAAATAACACACTAAGAGAATAACAACAACAACAACAACAATCCCAAACATCATTCTAAAACACACTCCATAAAAAGGAGTAGCAAGCACAGCTTCAATATTAACTTCACCAGATCCACCAAAGGAAAATCCAGCAAACCAATAACTCATACACCTCAACACTGAAGCTGAAAGCATTTGGGAACAACATACAGAAACAACAACAGTTTACATCTCCAACCGCATAGAAATGGATCGAAATTGAAGAACACAAAGAAGACAACCCTAACATTATAATACAACTAATCAATTTGAGAACTCACCTGACAAAAAAAATTAAGCTAGGGCTCACTGCTTGACCTTCTTCAAGGAGGAGAATTTTATTTTTGGATTTTCAGACACAAATAGCGGGTTTTGGGAATATGGAAGGCAAAGAAGAAAATGGGGGAGAAATAGGATCGTTCTCTCTGTAATTTTTTTAATGCATAATAGGACTTTTCTTGTAATGTTCTGTGGAATTAGACCTAAACCCTAAGATTTATGGGTCATATATTACAAATCTAATAAAATATATTTTATTTTTATTTTTCCTTTGTGTTTGTGGATATCAGCATCAGGTTTTTTTTATCGTCTTATTATCCCGTGGGCGCTGATTAATCTTTGTCGTCTTTTGAGATTATTTTTTTTATAGGTTCTGTTAGTATTTTTATTATCGACGTGAGCATATTGAAAGCGTGCACTAAACATTTGGTAAAAATTCTATCATAAGTCTAAATTACGTTCTATATAATAGCTAGATATTCTTGATTCGGTAATAAGAGACATGATTCAATATGTTTGGTATATTATCTTTTGAGATTTGATAACATAAAAATAAAAAAATATTTCTAATAATAAAAAAAATAAAAAATTATTTATTGTTAAAACAAGAAATAAAATATTTTTAAGGAATATTTTTAATAATTTAATTATCAACACTAATAATTTTAAAATTGTATTAAAAATTAATTAGGGTGTGCATAAAACCAATTAAACCAAAAATTCGATCATATCCGATTTTGAAATATTTTAAATTTTTTTATATTCGGTTTATAAAATTTAAAACCGAGCAATTTTTTTTTTTCAAAATACCAAACCGAACTGATAATAAATGTTACCTTGTAAACTTTTATTAAATTTTTTAGGTTTGGTTTTTGGAATCAAAATTTGAATGAGTTATGAGTTTTCATATTATGGTGTCTTTAAACTTCAATGTTGTTTTAAAATTTTGAAAAACTCTTAAAATAATTTACTACTACTTTGTGTTCATGATAACTATGGATTTGGATAAATCTTCAAAAGTAATATTTTTAACATTTTATATTTATGTTTTTTATTCTCTACAAAATTATTTATTGAAAAATAAAACTAATTTTAGTTTTAACTTTGTAGATAATTATATTTGATAATACTATTTTTAAATTTATTAATAAAAAAGTTATAGAAAATTATGGATTTTGAATCAGTTTAGTACTTTTATTCGATTTATTATTTATAAACTAAATCAAATAATTTATCAATTTTATATTTTAAATTATCAGTTTCGGTTTTAATTTAATCAATTCGATTACATTTTTATATTAAAAATTGAATAAACAATGCACCGCCCGAGAAGTAATTATACAAATATAATGACTAATTAAAACTAAAACTCCTAGGCCCATAATATTCATATGCATCCTAAAAAGTTTTTATGGTAAAATTTTGCTTTTTATCGTAAAATTATGTTTTTTTTTTTTTTTGAAAGATAAAATTATGTTTTTTTAAAAAATTGAAACAATTATCTTTGTTTTTTTATAAATAATTTGGAAACCCTAATCGGCTCACTTTTTCTCTTAAAACCAGTTTAGGCCTTTGTTATTTATAGAATTGATGATTTTTGTTAATTCTTTAAACTGAAATCATCATTTATTATTTTCCCCTCATATATCAGGTTCTTTAAATAAAATTACTGCTTTCTGTCAATATGAGTTTACTTTGTTTTTCTTTGTCTTTTAAGTATTGTTTTGTCATTGCTTTATTCCTAGCGTGTTTTATGATTGTTTATTACTTAGCATGATTTATCGTGAACTGTGCGGCGTGTTTATTAAATGACGCATTTACGATGTGTTTTGATGTCGACTTATTGTAGTATGTAGTTGATTGTCGGTGTTGGAAACTGCTGTGATTTTTAAGATTGCGGTTCAATGATAAGTCCGTCAAGCAAATGTCATCAAATCAAATCTCAAATATTTTTAGAGTATTGTTGGCTTATCGAATGTAGGCTTTTGTGATCATTTTATCGATAACTCATAGATGTTGTGTCATGCTTTTAAAGTTTTTAGTAATATTGATTATGTGTTTACATTAATTATAATATTAATTGTCAAATAAATTTATATAACTAAAAAATAATAGATATTACTCGTGAAAAATATCTATCAAAATCGAATCTAAATTTGATAATTAAGTTAGGAACATGAGGGTAACATCTATTGAAAACCCTCATAAGATATTTATCAAGTAAATGAAGAAAATTATGATAATTAATTAATTTTGATATAAATAAATAATTAAAAAGATACACGAAAGTATAAGATATATATCAAAGGAGGTATATAAATAGATTTATAAAGTTTATTTTGACAACTAAGCATTTTGTTATAATGTAATAAACTGTCCTTACTAGGAGTCAAACCTCGGACCCCTGATCCGATGTCTCATTTTAAACTTCGAAAGCTCTACTAACTGATCTAGATTTATAAAGTTTATTAAGACAAAATTGATTTTTAGTTTCCTTTCATATACTTAATTTTTGCAATGTTTTATAATTTAAGAAAGGTAATTTGTACAAATTGTTGCAAAGTGTTTTCTTAAAAAAAATATACAAAAGATGTCTCAATTCACTTTTATTTGTCAAAAAAGGGATTTCATTACTTCTATAGAACGGGATATTTTTACCATTTCTATTTTTTATAAAGTTTTAAAACCAATTTGAATTTTAATAATTTTGTAAAACCCTAGAAAATTAAATTTTTCTGAAAAATGGTAAAACAGTAATTTCGATTGAAAATCCGGAAATTTTATAGATCTCGGATAATGAAATGAACTCACGAGTTTGAATCGTTTCATGAATCTAAATTTCTTATAAGTCGAATTCAAGATTGATTTGAAGATTTGTGTTTTTAGGCCTTCGCGAGAGTCGTGAGTAACAGGCACGTGTTGAGTGGCTCGCGTGAATCACGTGTCGGAAGGGTGAGTGAATAAGGCTCAAAATTGGGACCCATGTAGGACATGATCCTTGCATGTGAGAGGTTGGGAAATCAAAGTCTTGGATAAATGGATAAAGAGGAAATCCCAAGAGAGTCATTGAGAGGGGTTGACACGAGGCGAGAGAGACGCTCCCTTGACCCGTCTTGGACGAACCTGATGGGATGGGAGAGGAAAAGAGGGAGAGAAAAGCAGAAGAAAGAAGAGAGAAGAAGAGGGTGGGGGGCTCGACTTCTCTTTAAGATCTGTGGAGATCGGTGGGTCGGTTTAGTTGAGTGATAGTAAAGATCATCTGCTTTCAATAAGGCTACAGTGGGTCGCAGAAAACCACAGTTGCTAGGATTGAGTGAAGAGTTTGGGAAATCGGGGTTTCGAGGTTTTGAAGTGTCAATGGGACTTCTAGGCTTGACTCCCAGCGCCCGGGTAGATCTTCCTACTTTGGTATTTTACGCAGGGTTGTGTGGTTGTGTGCTTTAAAGTGAGGATGTTTGGTTGCATTTTGAACTATGGGAAGCTGCCCTATGTTGATCCTACACATTAGTTGGACTTTAAGATTGGTTTTCGGGTGGGAAACAAAGGGAATTTGGCCGTGTGTCCTTCAAGTAAATTGTAGCAGCATCAGTGAACTTGATGTTAGGATTTTGAATTACCTAAATCGGACCTCTATAACTCAAGTTATGGTTCATTTACCCGTAATGACCTAAGTGGAAAGTCTGTCTGGCTAGGTTTGTCCGGCTAAGCTTGTACGGATGGGTCTGTCCAGATTTGGGTTTGTCATTTAGATACATCAGGCCTAGATCTGTCAGAATTTGGGTTTGACTATTCATGTGAAGCCTCCAACTGAATGTGTAACTACCGTCCAGGAACTCAGGTTATGCGATTCTTGGCTACATGGAAACTCTTTGAGTATAGAATTTATTATATCTTGTAAATGGCATGTTGTGCTCACGTATTTTTTTAAAAATTGATTGTTGCACTAAATATACTAATCACCTGAATATGGAATGACATGATGAATGAAAATTATTAGCCATAAATTGGAAATGAGACATGTAATACTATGGCATCACCAAGAAATTCAATGTACGATAGCATCCAGCGTCGAGTGAAGTGTGGAGTGCAGCTAAAAACAGTTAATTCATCATTCTTGGTGAATATGTGGTGAGTTCAAAACGGACAATGTCCAATTAAGACTCATGGTGGTATAAAATTAAAAACGAAAAAGAAAATACACATGTGTTGGACATAGTAATGAAATTAGAGGCTGGTCACGGGGTGAAAGACCCAATCTACATGCGGTTGGAGCATGATTCACTGGTGAAAGCACAGTAAAGAACGTCGGAAGGCGTGCGGCAATCTGAGTGAGACCCAAAATGCGTAGCCCGTAAATGAACACACGACATTTGATGATATTCAAATGAGTATTGGAGGTTGGTCCAATGAGTCAAGTTTTTGGGTGAAACACCACTGACTGCTTTTTTCACACTTGGCGTTGCATGTGTGAGGGAGTCGATGAGGACCAAGGATGAAAATATCGGTTTTAACGGATATATCGATGCCCCAGGTTTCTGGATATATCGGTGGATACTTTTATATAAATATCGGTAATTAAAATTATTTAAAATTAAAATTATATTTAAGTTACTTATCAAATTATTTTGAAAGCATAGAGAATGATAATATCAATTAGATTTGATTTTTTACATTCTTTTACTATATTTATATTTGTTTATTAAAAATTAAATTATTTTTATTAAAATATATTTAATTAAGAAATAAATTATTTTTATATGATTTATACAAAAAAAATTTATTCAAATGTTTTTGAAATTTATTAATTATAATACTTATGACGTATAATAGAATACAATATTTTATATATTTCTATATTTATATTTAGTTATTATAAATGATTAAAAATATTCATAAATTTATTAAAAAAAATATTCATGAATTAGAAAGACAATATATTAAAATTTTGCACTATATATTATAAGGGTATGTTTGGCCTAGTGGATGGGAGGTTGGAACCCCGAGTTTTAGGCGGGAGTTCGAACCTCTAATCGGCGTATTTTATGAGTTTCGACTCAGGTATGAACAGAGCTCGATAGGTTGGCGTGCCGTAGGCGATTATCGGCTCATGAGCGGTCTTGATATATCGGGAAATATCTCGAAAAATCGGTAAAATACAGACATATCAGCGAAATATCGATAAAATACCGACATATCGGCGAAATATCGCCGATAATTGCAAAAAAAATCTGAAATTTCTATTGAACGATTATCGAGAGGATATATCGATTATCGAGCGATACTTAGGCTGCGAAATATCAGTGATATTTACGATATTTTAAACACTGATGAGGACTAGGTACATGAGACATGGTGGGTCGCATTTCATTCATGGCATGTAGAATTTCATTTTAGGTTTACATAATCTTGATTGGAATGTGCTTCTTTCTTTGGTGACATGACCATTGCATGTGCACATAGGTACAGGAATGCTTTAATGTAGGAGTTTACTCTAAGTGGACATTGCTCACCAGTCGTGGACCCCACTTCGAATGACGGGAATGCGGAGAGACGACGCTCACTAGATCTTAGATATTGAGAAGGAAGCCGGATTGTGGCTTTGATTTATATTTTGTAAAACATTTATTATAATGCTTAATTTTGATATATGTTTTGTATAAGAGTGACGTAATTTAAACTCTTATGGACTATGGTTTTAATAGTCATGTGCTTATATGTTTGAGTATGGGTAAATGGGCCCTACGTAGCCATGTTTACTAGTATGTGAAAACAGTGAGGTTGTTATATAATATTAGGCCATGTTGGCATGTAATTCTGTGTTGTATTTTGGGTGAATGCAGTGCAGAAATATACCCTAGTGATTTCGAATATGTTTAGAGATTTATGTAAAAGTTAAATATATGAATTTTCGAGGAAATACATGAGAGACCGGAATTAATAATAGAGTCGAGGTAAAGTGGTAATTTACCACTTGAGGACTAATTAATAAAGCAGATGATATGCGAACTAAATTTAGGAATAAGTTATGAGTGGAAATAGGAGAATGGGGGACTAAATGCAAAATGAAAACTTAACTCGAAAAATGGGTTTTGAAAGCCCAAACAAGGCCTAAGAGATATTTTTATTTAAGACCAAAATTGGTCTCATTTTGAAAGAGAACAAGCGAGTAGAGAGGAGAGGGAGAAGAAGAAGAAAGAAGAGGAAGGAAGAGAGGAGAAGAGAGAAAGGGAAATCAAGCAGTATGGATTCTTGTATGGATTTCTGATTTTGGTATGGATTTTACATGGAAAGCAAGGATCTTATGGTTTGTATGAAATTCTAAGAGAATTTGAGTTCCAAACCTAGGGTTTAGTTAGGAATTGATCCTGGCTTTCTTAGGTTTGAATAGAGTGAGTTAGCTTCAACTTGGTTAATATAAGCATGGAATCCTGCTGAGATTGGATTCATGAATTAATTGCAAAGTAATGGAGGTTGGGTTCCCAGACAAGCCCTAGTTAATCCTTGTGTTTTGGTTTGTGAATGGGTTGCATAACCCGTATTAGAGCGGTTTTGAAGTAATTAAATGAAAGGTTTTGAAGAAAGGCTTGATTATTAAAAGATGAATTGAGTATAATAGAGATTACAAAATGAATATGAAGGGGTTTTGATGTGTATGTAGAGTATTGAAATGATTTGGGTAGTAATATATGGAAAAAGTGAAGAAAAGCCCACATTCTGGGCAAAATTCGAGGACTGTACCGTGCGGTCGAGGCGTACAGTGCAGTGGTGTTACATTTTTTTATTCGACCGGTGTTAGAGTATTTTGGCCAATAACTTGCTCGTTCTAATCCGATTTACAGAGTGATTCAAGTTGTTGGTTAAAATAGACTTTAGGAGAACAAACATCCACAGGAAATAGCTACGTAATTCGAGGCTACAGGTGGCAAAGTCGACGAAGTGGGGTATGTTGAGCTTGATTTTGGTTAAATTTTGAACATAGTGTAGTCTTGGTTGTTTCGGACATAACTTGAGTTTCGGTGCTCCGATTTGGGTGATTCCAGTTGGAGGAGAACCCTTATCACCTTAGCTTCAAATGGGCCCACAAAGAACCAGGGTCAGTATGAAGTTAAGCCTCCTGAAAAAAAAAGAAATTCATCTTTGTTCCTAGTATGTCGGGTAAGCAGGCTAGTTTTGGCATGAAAATGCCGTAACTTCGTTCGAGATGATTGGTGGAATGATTCGATTTACAGAAAAGTAGGCGCGTCGAGGGGCAAAGAATACATGAGCGATGTGTGAATACATCGGTATTCTGCATAAGTATATGAAATATGAAAATGAAGCGAAGCATGAACATGAACATGAAAAGTAATATCGTGAACCACGAGTGTGATTAAGATGATATGAGTTACGAAAGACGCCTCAGTCATTATGACTACAGGACGAAGAATGAATGAGTGGACGTTACGATCGGTGTTTCGACCTCTGATTAGTGCTTTTGCACTCCTGATGAGTACTTTTGCACTCCTGTCTGATTAGTACTTCGGTACTCTGGTAGTGCCTACGACACTCTGTGCGATTAGTCTTCGACACTGTGATTAGTGCCGGGTACTCTGATTAGTGCTGGCACTCTGATTAAAATAACCCGGTACTCCTGTTGAGTCTTAGGCACTCCTGTCTGATTAGTCTTTACGACACTCTGATTAGTACTTAGGCCTCCCCGATTAGTGCTCTGGCATCTATTCCCCGATGTTATTCGATTACTCCTGCACATTGCTCACGGCCCTCAGTCTTGTATTGTACTTCCCGGGTGCCATTGTGCTCGTCTACTCATTTCTTATGATTGGTCAGGTAGTCAAATAGTTATATGATAAGACTCTGAATAAAGAATAAGGGTAAAGAAATGAAAATGGTAAAGTTTTTAATGTACCTAAGGGTACCTCTGTATCTGCTCTGTAGTACCTACGGGTACTTTCGTATAATGAATCTGCAGTACCTCGGGTACTCAGTATCGAGTAAAATAAGTATAAGTCCGAGTAGTATCTCACAGATGCTCACAGTATCGATAAAATAAGTATAAGTCGATGGAGTACCTCTGAGATACTCAGGTATCGATAAAATAAGTATAAATTTTGTAATATAAGTACTTAAATCCAATTAGTACTCTGGGTACTCTGAAATATCGGTAAGACAAATTATAAGATTAAGTAAATACAAGTATAAGATCCGTAATACTAGTATAAGATCCGTAAGACAAGGATATGCTCTGTAGTATAAGTACAAGATACAAAATATATCTGTATAAATATAAGTTCTAAAGTACCTACGGGTACTCCTGTATCTGATTAATTTATGTAGTACCTACGGGTACTTTTGTATCTGATTAATCTCTGTAGTACCTACGGGTACTCCCGTATGAGTATAAGATAAGTTTGATATAAGCACAAGTGTGCGTCTCTTGGGACATTTGAACAAGTAGTACTTACGGGTACTTAGGTATAGAATAAGTTCCGCAATGCAGTATCGTTAAAGTAATCTCTGCACATGGTACCTACGGGTACCTCCGGAACAAGTGTAAACTCCATAGTATAAGTATAAGTTCTGTAAACTCCTACGGGAGATCTGAGATAGATATAAGTACCAATACGTGTATAAGTACCTCTGTATAAGTATAAGTTCTGTAACTCCTACGGTAGTCCCGAATGAACATAAGTTTGTTATAAGTATAAGTTCTGCATAAGAATAAGTTCTGTAACCCTTACGGGAGTCTCGAATGAACATAAGTCTGTTATAAGTATAAGTTCTGCATAAGAATAAGCTCTGTAACTCCTACGGGAGTCCCGAATGAACATAAGTCTGTTATAAGTATAAGTTCTGCATAAGAATAAGCTCACGTAACTCTACGAAGTCTGAATGAACATCGATGCAGTATAAGTATAAGTTACGGATAAGAAAAGCTGCGTAACTCCCTACGAGAGATCAGAATAAGCATAAGCACATTATAAGCATAAGTACTTGTATAAGTCAACGATATGAATGCATGAAATTTTGATATTTGTTATTTGGTATACACTTATTATAATTGTGTATATGCATGTGTATCGGTATAAGTTATAGATATGTTTCCCGCTAAAGCGTAAAGCTTATACGGGTTCTAATCCTTGTAGAGTACGGGAAGGCGTTTGAAAACATGGCATATAAATTTGGGCGGTACACTGAAGTAGGGGTTTCATCACAGTATGTTAGTGCTCCGGTTGTAAATGTAAATATAGTTTTTGTATAAGTGAATGAGACTCGATATATGCATATAGATTTTTGATGGTACCACTCAGGTGGTAGTTCTTTTGATATGTATATGATATTTGGATTACATTATAAGATGTGGGCCATACCCCTGGTCTGGTCGGCGTTAAAAAAAAAAAGTCAGTATATGGTCTGCACCCCGAACTCGGTTGGTCTAGCGTCCCGGGTTGGGCCAGGGGAATCGGGCGTGTGATAGAAACTCCGTCTGAAAGGAAACTATGCGATTTTCGTTAAATCTTGGGTCTCTGAAAAAGGGACTCGATGAGTGTCGGGTTGCAGAGCATCACTAATCTTTCGTAGTTGACGGGTTGTCGATGAATGGCTTTGGGATTTGGGACGTCGCGCACATTTCCATGTAAATTATTTTTATTTTCCTATTTATGCATAAAATAAGTAAAAATATATTTTCCAATCAACAATTTGTTAATGGTATTAAGGAAATTTAGAAATTATATCGATTCTCACAACTGATTTCAAATCCATTTAAGAATAATACCATATAAGTTTTTATCATAATTCTCGAGACAATGTAAACAAAAGAAATTAAGTACAAGTACTAGTTTTATTCATATTTAATTTGATGATAGTCATTATATTGAATTTTCACATTACGTTGCTAATATACCATTTTTCGACATGCATTCCACTTTTAGATAAAATAACTTTATCTAACTCAAATAATAGAAATTAAAGAGATAATTATGAGAGCAAGATAATTGAAGAGATATTCATGGACAATCATAATATTTGAAGAGAGTTAATTATGAGATATGATTGTCAAATCTTAGGTTTGGAAATCAATTTTTTTTTTACTTGATAATTTGTTTATTTATTTCCTTGTAAATTTCCATGTATTCTTTTATATATATTGACAAAATAAGTCCAATAATATTATCATAAATTCTTTTTACAATTGTGTTTGTTATTATAAAAGCGGGAAGCAGTAGCTCTGACCCATTAGGGCCATGGCTAAAAAACAGGGTTAGGTTAGTTTGGCCCACATTTATTTGGATAAGCTTTTGACTAGCTCAGCTAGACCTTATGTGGACTGCGAGTTAAAACATACCAAAATTTTAAAAAATGCTAAAAAATGTAATTTATCTAAGTTTATCGTTCTTCAAATAAAAAATAAACATCACATAAATATTTAATAATAATCAATGCATAAATGATGGAGTCTAGACAATATAATAATATTTAAAGTCTTAAATAAATGTAGATAAGTAAATAATGTTAAACATCATTATAACTAGACTAACTAGTAGTTATTAACAAGCTAACTACAACCACATACTAATTAGCATTAATAAAGTACCAACCACAAATTCAAAGTTTAAGATGAAATCAACTATTCCCTTAATCTTCCTCCTCATTAGCATTATATCCAACAACATTTGACTCCATATTAGAAAGATGAACATTATGGATATTGGTTGAGTCATCATAACCATTATCATCCATAAAAAAAAATTAGCATAAGTTAATAAGTAATTGTTTAAAGAAAATGTTTCACTATAAATTCTCAATGTAGCGCCGAAATCCAGGGTCTTTTTCCGGTCATTTGTCACGATTACGTAGCTACATCCTTGGTCGCGGCCAGTCGCTTAATCTGATGGATAATGAGGAATTGGCGACCGCCGTGAGGTCGCGAGAGAAGATAAGCGATGGGTGAACAAGTATGTCGCGACATGCGGATATTAATTAGCGACGCCATTGCTGAATCGAGCGATCGACATCGGCTTACAGAAGCCCAAGGTCGCGACAACGGTGACTAAGAGATGAATCCGCGACATCAACTACGAAGGAAGTCGCGACATCATTAAGAATTCGCGACCAGCGGTTGTGGGAAAAGAAGACCGGCGACAACACTGGTTGTCGCGACATCAATGTAAAGACTTGAGGTCCGCGACATGAGAAGATGTCAGCGACATCCTGCCCAGACGAAAGTCGGCGACAACATCAAATTCGCGACATGCTACGAGAGAGAAGGAGGTTGCGGCTTGACATTTAGTTATCGCGACATCATCTGATTAAGGTCGGCGTCCTTAAGGCTGTCGCGACGCCGGCCACCAAAGACCGCGTCGCGACGAACAAAGACTCTGCGGCGTAGTGAAACGGCGGAGTGCATGACGAAATTGATGTCGCGACATCAATGACCAATGAGCGTTTTAAACTCTGGAGTCGAAAAGTGCATCGAAATTAGGACCCGACTTGAGTTTCTATAAATCTGAAAGTGCACTTTCTGAGATGAGCCTTTGACTCTTAGCGACGAAGAGAGATGCAGGTTCTTTGAAAGCTCCTGTATTTTAATTTTCTTTTCTTTTCTTTTCTTCGTTTTTTTTTTTTTAGATTAGTTTGTATTTCATTCAAATTTAGTTTGAGCGTTCCTTTGTTAAAGTTTAAGGCGAGATGCGATTCATATTTCTTCAAATTAATAAGTTGTTTGAATTCGGACAAATTAAAGTTGGGTTCAGGTTCATAGTTACATGACTCTTGATGTGGCTTGATGTATGAATTGTAATCTAGTGATTTAGATTCGACTTCCATTGAATTATTTATCGTCGAAATTATCTTTCTCTTGAAATTTTATTCGATCTTGTTGAACTCCGAGTTTAAGCACTACTTCTTGGTCTTGTGTATTTTACGATGCGATCCCGATGTCGGTGTCTCATACCGTAAATAGAGATTGTCACCGAGCTTTGATTTCCGGGAGGCCCTGCGGTGACACAGGAAGGAATTCTGAGAGTAATGAACAATTCACGAAGGTATGAGAACCTAACAATGGTAGTCTAATGTCTTTCTGTGTAATTAAATCGATAAATCTCTTCTCACTTGGACACGAGAGCAGGTGGAGCAATTTATCAATTTAGGCACGCGAGAGAGTTCTACGATTCAATTAGTAAATCCCGATCACGTGTTAGCGAAGTCTAATCGAAGGATGAAATTTGTTCTAATTTGGAGGAAGGGAACCGGTATAGTGTAGATACGTACGATAGTATATCTTAGGAGCTCAGTTCTGATCCATGTTGTGGGTATGAAGTATTGAAAGAAAAATACTAGGAAACGAAACGACCGGATTAAAGTAGTTATTTAACACTCTGTCTTGAGAGAAATGATGGGGTTTAGATGAATTGTGGGGTTTGGAGAGATCGGCTACACTATTATATTCCTTGGGTAGTTTTAAATCACGTGGTTCAATAGCGAAAGATCAGTGCATTCTGTAGGAATTGATGTTTCCGCAGTAGCATTCTTTTGATACCTTTTACGGAAAGCTGTTCGAGTCTTAATTTGTTATTTTTGTATTTGATATTCAATTCATTTATTATTAATTGATTTTATTAGGTTTATTATTTTAAGTTTAGCCAAGCTAATTCCAATTGTCTCTCGAGTCGAATAGTGTAGATTTTGAGTAGTCGGGGTAGTTGATTGAGAATTCTTAGATCTGTGGGATCGATATACGGACTTAAATCGATTTACTGCTTGTTCGGCACATTGCACTTGCGGCATAACGGATCCACTCATTAAACAATTTGCCAATTGAAACAATCTTTGAACTAATCAAATAGCTAAGACATATCACGGTCGACAAGTTTTATGGCGTCGTTGCGGGGATTAAACGATAGTCTTTAGCGATAGTGTTATAAATTTATGCAGTGTCTTTGAATTAGGTTAACAAGTTTTATGGGCGTAGATTCTGGATGGAACAATAGTCTTTTGGCAATAGTGTTATAAATTTGGCACATGTCTTTTGGTTCGATTGACAAGTTTTATGGCGCGGATTCTGCAGATTAAACAGATAATCTTTTGGCAATAGTGTTATAAATTGTACATGTCTTTTGGTTGGTGACACGCACCTGCAGTCGTGCGCGCCCGAGGCTTGTCATGTGCACTTTGACGGCTTTTAGTGTGTCGCAGCACATGGCCTCCTGCGTCGCTACACAGCACGGCCCCCACCTTGTCATGCGCGCAGCCTTTGCACCTGACCACATCGTAGAAGCATAGCTTTTGTCGTGGCGGCTTTACAGCGAATTTTCATACCACATCGGCTTCATCGCGGCCCGCTAAGTGCTGTAGTCGCGACGCCATTCTCCTTACCTTGCGGCTGCGCCATGACTAAAAATGTTCGGTCGCGACATAAAATCTTCCGGCTGGTCAATTGTATTTGCGGCAAGGTGCTTTCTGTCCATGATAGAAAACCTCCATTTGGCGCGCTCTGTTGCGACATAAAAACATTATATCCCGCGACAGAGAAAAATCCACAACTTTATTCTTTCTGTCGCGGCGAGAAAATATTCTGTCGTGTGAGAGATCCTTTAAAGTCGTATTTGCCAAAACTTCTGCCGACATAAGATACTGTCCGACATAAGATACCTGTCAGCGACACCACTCCATGAAATCACATTTGTGACCTTTACAATTTAATGTCGCGACTTGAAATCTCGTATAACGATCTCGTCATGACCACGACCTCGTCGCGGTCGTCTCGGTGTGACAGAAGCCGTGTCACGATAGAGAACTAGAACCTTGTCGCAACAAAGAAAGCCATGTTGCGACAGTTTTTATGGCTTAAAATCTGAAACCATGTCTAAACCTTGGAGCAGAGAAAGAACTCTGTCGCGACTAAAAATTCCACATCGCGACTACGCGACCAGTGATAGTCTGTTCTTGGCATTTCTAGCTCTGTCATGACGAGCATGTAGTAGCCTATTTTTTTGGCATTTCTGCTATCAACTCTCTCCCGATGCATTTAATTCAATACTCTTGCCTATATACATATTATCTGAAGCAATATAAAATCTGGATATACTCGACACAATATTGAACAAGTCGAAATAAGTTTTTATTACAAAACTTCTAATTTACATATCTGGCTGGATAAAGCGTCGGAGTTTTCACAGTGCATAACAATGCCCAGAAATAGGCCTTCTTCCTAACTAAGACCTCAGATGTGTCTACCTCTGGTGGCCACTCCCGGCCTTGTAAATGTTTTCCCACGGCCAGGTGGTGATGCCCGTGGGAATTCTCTATGAGAGTGCTCAGCGCCTAAGTGCGCGTCTGATGATAAATAGTGCGTTCAGTAAAAATATGCATTTCCTGCTCGAATGTCTACATGCCATTGATGAGAATGTGACTCACCGCATCCAGATGTGCGAGTGCGGCAGGCTCACTAACGTATCTGAATCTTTAAGTGCTTGAAAGCCTATCGTTGGTGTTTCACCCATGACCCTTTCTCTAAAACAAAAGCTTTTTGTTTTTAAAACTCATGACCCATTGGGCAAACCTCCATTGTTCATTTGATTTAATCAAATCCCGTGTGTTTATGCATTTGTGGGCCGCAGTTTTGGGTTCTAGTAGGACACGTGTCGCCTTTCAAACATTTTACGATCACATACAGCTGTTGATCATGTCTAACCTCGAATGAATTGGGTCTTTTGCCTGGGAGGGGTGCGTGTCACCCTAACGTGCTCCACCCGGCCTGCGTATTTTTAGTTTCATATTTATTACAACCACAATTTACATACTCTGGCTGGATAAAGCGTCAGTTTCCACAGTTACATATGGCTTGAAATATGGCCTTCTTCCTAACTAAGACCTTAAATGTGTCCACCTCCTAGTGTACCTCTAGTACTTGTAAATGTTTTCCCACGACGGAGTGGCTTGATACTGGTAGAGGAATCTCTGCAGGCCTCCGCACCTAAGTGCGCATCTGATAGTAAACACACACACATTCAGTAAAATATGCACATTCTACTCCCGAATGTCCTACGTACCATGGATGAAATGTGACTCACCGCATCCCGTGTCGAGTCATACTTTGGAGCTCACTAACATATGCAAATGCTAAGTGTGAAACACGTAGTTGGTGTTTCACCCCGATGACCATTTCTCAGAAAACTGTATATATCAACATGATTTTCACTGTGACATGTTATTCACCTGGCTTGATAGCAGACCGAAAAAGATCTTTATTTAGAATGCCAATTGATAAGGCATCATACGACCTCAACGCCTCTGAACCATGGTTGATCCACTTTACCATTTGGCTTGGGCGAACTTGACCCCGAACACCATTACCTGATGTAACAGAAGACATCAGTCACGGGACCGAAACGATCCTGACACAATCTAAGCGCTAACAGTCGAGCATTCCGACGTAGGTCCAGAATTTTGGGATGATCCACAAACTGAAGAAACCAGCCATTAAATGGCGCTGGTAAATAACAGGAAGTAGGAAGAAACTCATACCTCTTGAGGCATAGAAGAAAGCTCTAGGAAGTCATAGACACTTTAAACTTGAACTTCGACTTTACGAAAATCAAAATACGGGAACTACGTCAAACTCCTTGGTTGGTGCGTGCGTAGCTCTCACTAAGTAGATGAGCTTTAACTCTTGGCTCGACGAGATCCGACCACTTGATCTCCGTAGATCGTAGAGAGAAGCGGAACCCCTTTTCTTTTCTCTTTCTCTCTCTCTTTTCTCTTTCTCGTGTGAAGAACCAGGAAAATCCTGTTTTTCCTCCCCAAAATTCCCTTTTGACTTTTCCTTAATTTTTCTTTTCTTTTTCCTCCTTTTTGATTTTCTTTCTTCCTTTTTCTTTTTCTTTTTTCTTCATTTTCTCTTTTCTTCCTTTTTGGTTCTTTATCGTGGTGTTGTTTGCCCTCTCATTTTTGTCTTATCGAAGTGAGGAAGCTTCCTCTCACTTCTTCATTCTCCTTATAACTTTGCACATGACTCTACATGAGCCAGTGACGAGTTCCATGTGTCACTTATTTGCCTTACATAGTATCATCTTAATGTCTATCTCTGGAGTGTCGTGTGGCATGCATGGTCATACCATGTGGCACCGCTCCATGTGTCACCCGACACTTGGTGCATCAAAAAAAGTGAAATTCCGACTATCTCGGAATCCGACGAAATCCGACTAGGTAACTAGATTTCACGAGACGAATTTAACGGTAAAGTCTGTTTCATTATCCGAGATTTAGAAAAATTCAGTTTTCAACACATTACTGTGCGACAATTCTTGTTTTGCCATTTTTGAAATTGAATTTTCCCTTTGGTTTCCATATTCTCCTCCTAAAAAACAAATTTCGTCCCCGAAATTTACACACATATACATAAGATCACATGCATATGCATTTGTCATTCTATTTCCAAATTATTAAACAATGTACCTTCATCCTCAAATAGGAAAGGATAGGTGGTACGCATCGTGTCCTCACGTTCCCATGTTGCCTCCTCTACTCGTCGGTGTTGCCATAACACCTTGACTAGTCTCACGGTCTTGCGTCGCAAAACCTGATTCTTGCTATCCATGATACACACCGGTCCCTCCTCGAAGGCCCCATATGTATCAACAACAACCCTTCCCCAATCCACTATATGAGCTGGATCTGGAGTATACTTCCAGAGCATGGAGTTGTGGAACACCTCATGAACACCTAGTAAAATCGGCGATAATGCCAACCGATACGCAATTGTGCCCACCCTCTAAAGTATCTAGAAGGGCCCGATATACCTCGGCGATAGCTTCCCCCCCTTGCTGAACCTGACCACTCCTCTCTTAGGTATTACCTTCAAGAAGACATGATCATCCACCCTAAAATCTAGAGGTCGACGTCGTTTGTCGGCGTAGCTCTTCTGTCCGGATCTGTAGTAAGAAAGGCGGCTTCGTATCAAACCCACTTTCGAGAGGTGTCTCCCAATCAGAATTCGGACCAGTGATGGACCTCTCTCCCACCTTTGTCCAACAAATTGGAGATCGACATGGCCTCCCATACAAAGCCTCATAGGGCGTCATTTGTATACTTTCCTGATAACTGTTATTGTAGGCGAATTCCACTAAGGGTAAGTGCTCATTCGGCTACCGCAAGATGGGTTCACGTGCTGTGTAGCATGTATACAAGCTTTGTATGGTCTCTCAGTATTAAATACGTACGTGGATGAAAAGCGGTGCCATCATGTTGACCATGTCCCATGGCCTTAGAACTCATCCAAAAGTGTGTAAGTAAACACAGGATCCTGTTCGATACCTATGGACACTAATTGCTAGTATGGCTGAATGATCTCTCGAATATCTGATAGTGGGAATTCTATACAGTGTGAAGGTCATCCTCATTTCTTCAGAAAATGTGCCCGACTTAGTGGCTAGTTCCGCATCACCCACCTTTGTATCATGCTCAGAGTGGTGCCGGGAGTAGGCGGTGGGTCTAAATCCATCGTGACGTGCTCCACTTCCCTCGATTACTTCGAATTTGGAGTAGCCTGTAGCTTTTGATGCTTTCGGCCTTTACTGCCCGACCCACGTAGAGACGTCTTGAGCGAATGCGGCGTTTAAACCGTCCCACTCAGGTAATATTAGCCTGATGAAGATCACGGTACATCTTCGTGCCACCTTGATGCATAGCAAATCGAGAGCAATGGAACTCCCTAAGGATCTCGTCTCTTAGATCTGTCAGCGGGGAACCATGACGAGTCCTATCTGAAGACTACCATTTGTGTGGATGGCCGACACTTGATCGCTCGTGCACGGCGTACCTAGTTCCTAATGGACACTATCTTTGCGTCCTGCCCTTGGGACTCAATCACTCTGCTCAATAGGGAAGGCGTAGCCACTAAACTCCCCAACATACCTTGAGCTTGATCATTGTACTATAGCTGAATGTCGCTTCTCGGGAAGGTACACTCGATTGAAATGCTTCGTGACTTCCAGTAAGTGCATCGGCCTGCACATTTGCCCACCGGGATGAGTAATGCAAAGTGAAGTCATAATCCTCCGGAAACTCCATCCACTGCGTTGCCTCATGTTGAGGTCCCTACAGCATGTGAATATGCGCGAGACTCTTGTAGTGCGAAAATGTAAGCTTTGCTCACTTAGTCTGAATAGTGGCGCCATATCTTTAAGGCAAAGACAATGGTGGCTGACTCCATGTCATGTGTGGGGTAATTCCGCTCATGATTCTTCAACTGTCGAGAACCATAAGCTACTACCCTCTCGGACTGGATCAAAAAGCATCCCAGCTCGTCCTTTGAGGCATCACGATACACTATGTACATATGTCCCCTTTTCGGGACTATCAAAATAGGAGCTGAAGTAATCCTCCTTTTCAATTCCTGGAATGCCCTTTCACACAGGTCATTCCACTCGAACAAACCTCATAAGGTCAATCTTGTCATAAAGTCTTTGCTAGCCGGGAGAAATCCTCAATGAACCTCATAGTACTTGTAATCCCGAGAAAATGCATATCTCATATCTCAAGGTCGGCTCCGGCCTCTCCCGACTCACTGCGGCCTCGACCTTCTCGGGGTTCTTGACCGCAGCTTGGCCAGGCAGTGTCGAGAATCTCACCTCGAGTAAGCGAAATTCACATTTTCTGAACTTGACATATAATTGATGGTCTCTTAAAACCTGTAGAATGACCACCAGTGATCCTCATGCCTCCTCGGACTTGGGTAGATCAAAATGTAGTGACCAGACTTCTGACAAGCGATCGAATAGGGTTGGAATACTGCGGCATGAGATCCATGAATGCTGTGGCGCGTTCGTGTCGAAAGAGCATCAGCGCGTATTGAACTGAAATGCCCATACCGCGTCCTAAACGTTGTCTTAGGGATATCTGCCTCCCTAACTCTCAACTGATGATAACCGGTGCGAAGGTCTATCTTGGAGTAGGCTCGCGCCCCTTTCAGTTGAGCAAACAAGTCATCAATCCTCGGTAATAGATACCGATTCTTGATCGTAACCCTGTTCAACTGTTGATAGTCAATGCACAGTCGAAGAGTCTTGTCCTTCTTCTTAGCAAACAAAACCGGAGTGCCCCATGGTGAAGTGTTCGGTTTAATAAAACCCTTGTCCAACAATTTCTATAGTTAGGCCTTGAGTTCCTACAACTCAACCGGTGCCATCTTATGAGGAGTCATAGAAATGGGCGACGTACCAGGGTGTAACTGAATGACAAAGTCTACATCCCCGTACGGAGGTAATCCTGGTAGTTCATCCGGAAAGACATCCTCATACTCCATGAGCCAGGGTGGAGCCCAGATCTGTCTTTCCTGGGCCATACAGGGTAGGCTTGCTATTGACCCATCAGTATTCATGCCACTTGGGTCATGCATGGTGCAGGGTGAAGCATCATGCTTATCCTTTGAAGGTCATAATGTCACAGATCGGGTGTGTGGCGTTAATCCTCATGATCCGCGATCATTGGCGACTTGATGTGTTTATTGACTAATCCATGTCAAGAATGACATGAAATCGATATGTCCATCGCTCGAGGTCCATAGGTGAAGAATCCACAGAGATCTCTAACTCCGCAGTCTCGACATATCGATCAACCCTCCTGCAATCCTTGGGGAGAACTCATATGCGATGGCTTTCCCGGATTCAACCTTTAAGCTGAAAACATTCACACAGATGCAGCGTAAATGCATCTGATGCACTAGAATCGAAACAATATCCTTGCCGTAGGCGAGATAGCGAAACATACCTTGTATAGCAGGCGTCAGCGGTACAGTTTGTGGTGTAATGGAGTAGACACGCCCTTGGGTCCCTAAAGTCTCGGCTCGTGAGCCCTGTCCTTGACCTCGACTCATGCTAGCCTCTGCAGTGCATGCACGTGTGCGGGGAGGCGCTTGTGCGACACCAGGATTATCTTACGGTCCCTAGCGCAGGTGAGAAGGAACAAGCGTAATGCATTGCATGTCCGCAGATGACTAGTACTGTTTCGTCCCAAAACCCTGGGATCCTTGCCTCTAAGGGCAATCCCGCTTCATATGTCTAGGTTGATGACAATAATAACATGTCATCGGTCCTGACTGGCTAGAAGCCCTGGTCTGGTTTTGGCCTTGATAGCCACGGCCTCGTCCCTGAAATCCTCGTGGAATAGAAGTCTTTTTCTTCTTTCCCGAACTAGAAGAAGGTTGACCCTCCTTCCTCTTGTCACTATCACCAGTATCTTGGATGCTCTGTGCATTTTCTATCTCTCTCTCTCATGGTGTAGCCTTCTAACCATAGAGTGTATCTTCTGTGGGAGAATCCTATGATCTTGCCGGATAGAAAGCAGACCATCGAACTTCCTCACCTTAGTCATATACGTAGCCACGCTAATCATCCCAAGCGTGCCAATTTGGTGAACTTAGCTACGTGTTGAGCCTGATCATACTTCCTTGCTTCAACTTTCAGACTCCAGGAGCTTTTGCATGCACAGCGAGATCTTAGGAAAAACTTACCCATGAAGAGCTCTCGGAACTCTTCCCATGTCATAGTCTCCAGATCCTTTGAGACTTTAATTCAATCCTACCATACCTGGGATTCACCCTCTAGTCGAAATGTGGCTAACCTGATCCTTGTAGCATCTAAGGTAATCTTCATAGCCTCCAAAATCTTCTCGACACATGCGAGACAGTGATCGGCTACCACTTTGGATCCCCTCCATGGTAAATGTCGGAGAGGATGATGTGCCATAAACCTTTGGAGGTTATGACCCTTCGACCCAGGAATTTGCACTCTGATAGCGTATTTGTAGAACACATGGCCTGCACAAGGCTGTAGTAGCTCTTGGTGGTGGTCGGTCCTCATTTGCCTCGTAGGCTGACCTACGTCCCCTTCCTCGACTTGCATGTACATATGTCGAATAGAAAATTGAAGTTTATTTCTCCTTGTTCAATTAGTAGTGCGCTAATACTGACAACGATATACTAACACACTCATTTCCCATATCTTTTATTTACCCGACATATAACTCGATATCACATGCGGTACACTTAGCCGCGTATTAATTCATGAAATGCACGTGGATGCATAGTTTAAACTCGTGCCATCGAGGTTCTAGATATTCGTATACTAAGCTCACGATGCAGATGTAGCGCTGAATCCAGGGTTTTTCGTCATTATGCAGAAGTGCAGCCATGGCCAGAGAATTCTCTGCTTAGAGACGAGGAATTCCCATCACTTGTAGCGCACCTGACTGTGTGCGCTGACCTGATCTGTCAGCGCCGCGCTGGCTCTTATGTCCGCAGACACAGCAAGGCGCCACAACGTAGTGCGCGCCAGCCTTGAACACCTAATACTGTCGGTGTGCGACAAAGCTTCTGTCGTGGCTAGCTGCGTCACATTTATAAAATCCTTTATCGCGTGAGATTCTCCTTTGTCGACTCTGTCGCGATATAGAGATTTCTCCTGTCGATATAATTTCCTCCTTCCCTTGGCCCGACTACGTCGCAACATAAAAAATACTCGGTCGTGTGAGAAAATCTTCCCGACTGGCTTGGCTATGTGCGACACTCTGCTCTGTCGCAACCGCAAAAACCTCTCCATTTGGCCATACTTTGTCGCGACATAAAATATTTTGTCACGACATAAAGCCTCTCCACCAATCCCAACTCCATTGTGACATAAAAATATTATCTCGTGGCCAAAAAACTCTTGGCACGACCCGACTCACATCCCGCAATAAAGATATTCTATCGCGATAAGAGATCCTTTCGTCTTGACCAAAACTATGTCGCGACATAAGATACTGTTCGCGACACCACTCCATGAAATCCTGTCGCGACATTAAATCTCTTGGCCTCGACGAGCTCTTGTTACAACCACGACTACTCGTCGTGAAGCGAATCCCGGTCGATAACGAGAAGAACCTTTAATCGACATTGTCACGAGTCACGACAAAGAACTAGAACCCCTGTCTCAACAAAGAAAGCTATGTTGCGCCAGTTTTTATGGCTTAAAATCTGAAACCATGTTGCGACACAATTATTCCTATCGTGACACAGAACCAGAAAGAACTCTGTTGCGACGAGGAATTCCCTATCGCGACCCAAAACTAGCTGTAGTCTGTTCTTGGCATTCCTGCACTCTGTCGCGACCAAGAATCCCACATCATGACCAACGAGCTGATAGCCTATTATTTTGGCATTTCCCTACACCTCCAACTCTCCCGATGCATTTAATTGTCACTACGCCTCATACATATTATACAGGCAATATAAAATATGGGAAAACACTGAAACACAATCTTGAACAAATTCGAAAATAAGTTTTTATTCTGAAACTTCTCATTTACATTACAAAAGTGGATAAAGCTTGTCGGAGTTTACAGATACATAACAAAGCCAAATGTGGCCTTCTTCTGACTAAGACCTCGAATGTGTCCACCTCTGGTGTACCTCGAGCACACGTAAATGTTTTCCTTTATGGCCCGGGGTGAGCAATGCCCGATAGAGGAATTCTCTACGGGGCTACCCCGCTGCAGTGCACATGCAATGCGTAAACACACACACATTCAAGTAAAAATATGCAATTCCTACTTTCGAATGTCACCACATGCTATGGATGAGAATGTGACTCACCCACATCGATATCCGAGTCACCTCGTAGGCTCCTCACACATGCAAATGCCAAGTGTGAAAACCTGTCATTGGTGTTTCACCCAATGACCCTTTTTCCAAAACAAAATCTTTTTGTTTTTAAAACTCATGACCCATTGGACAAACCTCCATTGTTCATTTTATTTAATCAATCCCGTGTGTTTATGCATTTGTAGGCCAACATTTTTACGGTCTTTCACCACTGATGATCATGCCTAACCTCGAATGAATTGGGTCTTTCACCCTAGGGGGTATTTACTGACTTGCTCCGCCCGGCCTACGCGTATTTTCCTTTTCATGCTTTACCTTAAGTGAGAATCATTTTCTTGGAGCGTTGTCCATTACAGAAACTCACCACTCATTCACCAAGAATGATAAATGACCCATGATCTTGCACACACCCGAAACATGGTATCCACAGTGCATATGAAATCTGAGAATGCCATTTCATGCCAATTCATGTTATATGCATAATAGAGAGATTACATCACGACATTAATAGATCCACAGTGTATATTTTCTACACATAATATACATCGTCATGTAATGCATGTTAATACATCAAATAAGCATATATCGACATGATTTTTCACACAAGCCCACGACATGTTATTCACACAAGCGATAGCAATAAAGATCCTTGATTTAGGACCTCGATTGACAAGGCATCATTCGGCCTCAACACCTCTTGAACCGAGTCCAGTTGATCCACTTTACCATTTCTAAGCTTAGGCCCAGCATTTGAACACCAAAAACACACAGAAACTCAAGACATGGAGTCCGAGACCAAAACCAATCCCTCCCGACCTGGTATAAGGCGCACAGAAAATGAGTCCCGAGCATTCCAGCATCCAATACCAAAATTTTTGGGACCGATCGCTATATTGAAACCCATGCCATTAAATGGCCTTTAGGCTAGAAATAACAGGAGTAGGAAGAAGCCCTATCTCACGGCGTAGAAGAAGCTACAGGAGTCAGTGGACACTTCTAAACGGACTTTCGACTTTTCAGAAAATCAAAATATAGATTGCATCGAAACTCCTTGATTTCGGGGCCCACGCGTAGCACTCGCTAAGTAGTTGAGCTTTAACTCTTGGCAGAAAGAAGTCAGGCCACCGGAATATCGAATCGTTGGGAGCGGAACCTTTTCTTCTCTCTCTCTCTTGTTTCTCTTTCTCGCGTGAAGAATCAAGAAAATCCTTTTTTTCCTCCCTAAATTCCCTTTTTTACTTTTCCTTCATTTTTATTTTCTTTTTCCTCCTTTTTGATTTTCTTTCTTTCTTTTCCTTTTTCTTTTTTCTTCATTTTCTTTTTCTCTTTTCTTCATTTTCTCTTTTCTCTTTTTGGTTCTTTTCCCACCGAATTGTTGTTTGCTCCCTCTGGTGTTTTGTCTTATTGCAACGTAGAGGAAGCTTAAATACCAGCGTTCACCGTTCTCTACGCAACTTGACACGCCTTGGCTCACCATGAGCCATTCAAGCTAAGTGTGTGTCGAGCTTTGCTACCTTCATGGTATCATGCCGTGTGTCTATCTTCCCACAGGTGTCATGTGGCACCGCTCCAAGTAATATCCTTTGTGTGAGATTCCTCAGCATTGAAATTTTAGTATCTCTCTGAGTCACATTGAAATTGATTGGGTAAGCCCAGATTTCGTGAGACAGATTCAATGATGTCCGTTCGTCGTGTCAGGATATCTAGAAAATTATAGGTTTTTCAACTTTGTACTATTGCGACATTCTGGGTTTCATGCATTTTTTGAAAATTGAATTTTCTCGAGGGTTTTCTATAACAATAAGTTAAGCTTACCAACAAAACCAAGTAACCAATTATGTGTGCATATGAGGTCCTATACCGTTTCATAAAGCATAGGACTTCTATAATTTCTTTTCAAACCACGATAGATAATACTACAAAAGAGGATTTTGATGCTACAATAGATTCTTAAGATAGCAATACATCACAAGCCATCCTTGCAAGATCACCAAATCTGTTACACCTTCTATCTTTAATATAGCTTCGACACATCAAAATTTTTGATAAGGAAATTCTTAGCTCCTCCTGAAATAGAGATTAAGTTGAGAATTTCCATTTTTGTTAGTTTCTTGGTAATCAAATTCTTCAAAATCATATCAAATGACAAATAAATTTTTCACTAAATAACATATGCATGTAGTAATAATAAAAATGATAATGAATTTCATTAAAGGCAAGTTACATCATATGTAGGCAATTTCTCCCTTTCTCCTCTAGCAATACTTGGTGGTTGACTCACATTAGAAGTCATAGAAGTTGATGCACATTTGTTTCTATACTCCTCAAAAAAGTGCATACAAAGTCTTTTTTACTCTTCATAATTTTTCTTCAAGAAATTAAGCTTCTTGGTTGGATCAAGAATAGCCCTAAGTGCAAGAACCATACCATATTTGCTCCAATACTTATTAAAATTTTCTTTCATTTTACAACACATACTTTGAATCAACAAATCCTCATTTGCTATGTTAGATGTCAAGAGAAAATCTATCCTCCAAATTTCCCCAAAAATATCCATGTTCATTTAAAACATACAAAATTACTCTTTAAAACAATTCTTTAGAGTTTAACTGTGAGTACAACACTTCTTTAAATATTACATTAGAACAAGATTGTTCCAAAATATTTTCACGAGAAATGGTAACAAGGCCACATGTCTTCTTCTGGTGCACGACCTCGAATGAGCGCAGATCACGAGTGTGCGTCACACTTTGAAATGTTTCCCATATGAATTGAGCCACGCCCGATGGGGTAGGCTTCCTACAAGGGCTACTCACGTCCCTAAGTACACATGCAATGGATTTATGTTCCTGATTCCACATTCCAAACAAGATTATGCAATCCTAGGTTGGAATTCTACATGTCATGAGATGAGATGAGAATTAACCATGTACCATGCCCTGAGTCCTTACCGACTCACATCACACCCGAGTCATTACCGACTCCTATCACACAATGCTAAAGCCCATGCGTGATAAAATCCATCATTTATGGATTACATCCAATGATCATTTTACAAAAAAAATTCATTTGTTTTCAAACCAAAAGCTTTTTAGATGTTACACACATAATTTGATCATTATATTTCAAAAACCATGTGTCTTTTGTGGGTAGCTAATTTCAGTGCAGCGAGCTTCTCAAACCTTTCTACACTTTCACGGACTTTCATCGTTGGACACATATGTATAACCAAAAATAACGAGGCTTTCACTCGAGGGGGTATCTATCCCTACTTGCTATTACCCGTGATGCAGGAGCTTCTATGAATACACCAAACATTGGGAGTTCAAACCTAATTGTTGAAGAATTAGGTGAGGAGAGTAAAAAGCATTGAACCTGAGTAGAACTCCACTTTTGGACCTCATTTGGGCCTTGGAAGGCAAAAAAACGTGGTCAAACTTAGGCAAGTCCTTGATGTAGAGTTGCCATATTGATTTTAGAAAGATTTGCCGCAAGATCTTCTAGAGGATTTGCTTTAGAATTTTGCTGTATTTCTTTTAGAAATATTTGCTAGGAGATTTACTCCATGATTTTATTCTATCCCTTTTAGGAAGATTTACTTTATTTATTTTAGAAAGTTTGCTTTTAGGAGTTGTTTTATGTAATTTTGAAACTTTCTTTTCCTAGTTAAAGTAGAAGTTGCTTTATTTGCTTTAGAAAGTAAGGGGCCTATAAATACCCCTTTAGTTGTGTTTTTTTTCATTCATTCAAGTTTTAATAAAGTTTTAGATTTCTCTACTAAGAGTTCTCTTTTATCTCTTAGGTGGATTCCCTTGGGGCGAGTTCGTGGCTTCTTATACCTAGGTGGATTCCTTGGTGGCGAAGTCTATGTCCGACTTATCAATCAACCTATCCATAGTTGATTGTGGCGCCTTCACTCCATCATCTATCTTGTATGGATCTTTTTCGAGTAACCAGGTAAAGTAACTACTCTTGTGCAAGCTGTCTCTCTTGTCTCACATTTTCTTTAAACTTTGTGCTTCGATTTTGCAATCATAGCAAAAATTGAATCTTGTTTAATCTCTTCAGCGCCTGAATAACCTTTTTTCCCATAACACCATAAATACACATCTGACTTAGAAAATCTCAAAAAATTCGTCCATAGCTTTATTTTTAGCCCTAGAAAACTACCACAAAACCATATTTTGACTTATTTAAACCCGAGGATCATCCGCCGCGGTCGACCTTGCATCAAGTGGTATCGAGCTCGAGAAGTTATGGTGATCATAAGTAAAAATGGTGTTCTTGAAGTTGGAGACAGAGTCCTAATCTGCCAGTTTAAGTGGTTTATAATCCCCATTGCAGCGTTCTTTGATCTTGAATCTGTGGTTCGGCGTCTACAAAGAAGATGACCATCAGTGCATTAGTCCTATGGCATCAAAGACCACAACTATTGGCGAAAGTGATAAGTTTTGGCGAGGAAGCTGTGCCATCCTAGCCAAGTTCGTGCGAGGCCTACGAAACTGAAATGACATTGAGACTATAGGTGTGGAGGAAGGTATGAAGATCGATGCTGCGATGATGATTACTATGAAAGCGTAATAATGATGAAGGTTCTGAAATTCAATCAAAGTTTGATATTAGGAATTTGAAGGAAGAATGCATGTTGATGACTTCTTGGATTGGCTTATCTGGAAGTCAGTGTATTTGAGTAATGCGATCCCCTCTGAGGCGGAAAAGGTGAGGTTGGCGACTATTTATCAAGATGTGCGAGAATGAAGCTGCTTTTTGGTGGAAAATTTAAAGAGGCCGCGTTAAGATATGTGAAAAGATTGAAACTTAGGAAAAGATGGAGAAATACGTAAGGAAGTATCTTCCTTCCCTGTGCAGATATCTTCCTCAAAAATTGAATTTGAAGCTGTGAAAATCTAGCGTGGAGGAGTATTAGAGCTAAGTTTGAAAATCGATGAGCAAAGGAGACTTGCAAGAGGTTGAGGAATGATCCATAGCTTGCATTACCTTGTTGGTTTGTAGTTTTTAGTTTACTAAAACTATTCAATTGCAGCCATAACACCACTTGAGGATGTGATAAAGCTTGCCTTAAAAGTTGAGGCTCTAAACAAGTATGGGGTTTTTTACTACGAATAAGATTAAAGCGATTTATCAAGAATTAGAGCTTGAGGGCCTAGTGATGCTAAAAGAAACCACCCTTAAACCTCAAGTAAAAGTGAAGTGTACAAACCATAGCAAGAGAGTCTACTTAAGTCAGGAATGATACTTTAAGTGCCACTAATTTAGGCATATAATTTTTTGAAAATGTCCTAATCGGCAGTGGTTGCCCCTAGTTAAAGAAGATGAAGGCGAGGAGGAAGGCGTGAGGGGATGGGTTCCGGTATGAATCTATGAATCTGACCATGGAGATAAGGATGAGCTTACAATGCCCGACCAAGGGACTTCCTTAGTTGTTCAAAGGAATCTTAAGATTGGGGCAGCTCCTAGTGAGGAGAATTGGTTACGGTCTAATGTCTTTCACACAAAGTGCACATCTAAGGATAGGGTTTGTTTGGTTATTATTTATAGTGGGAGCTTCGAGAATTGTGTTTCCCTAGAGTTGGTGAAAAAGCTCAATTTGAAGATGGATCCACACCCGAAACCCTATAAACTTAGCTAGCTTCAAGAGGGTAGTGATATGAAGGTAAAGCATCGATGCCTTGTCTCTTTTACAATTGGAAAGCACTACCAGGACGAAGTATAGTGTGATGTTGTTCTAATGGATGTTTGTCACTACTTGGGAGGCCATGGAAAAATGATAGGAAGGTCATTTATGATGGCTTCAAGAACACTTACACATTTTGCAAGGATGGGCACAAAATTGTCTTAGCTCCTTTGAAACTGAAAATTGCTCCAGCATCAAAATTCAAGGAGAAGAATTCTTTGTTGTCAAAATCTGAGTTGGAGAAAGAAATCAGAGCTAGTTCAGATGTGATGGCCTTGGTTGCTATTAAAGAAATCGAAGGTGAGAAGGAGATCCCAAAAGAAGTAGAGCCAATTTTGGAAGAATTTGTTGATGTAATTTTGAGGGTCCACAGGTTGTCACATGAGGAGATAATTCAAACATCAAAATAGACCTTCGTCTTAGGGTTCTATTTTGCCCAATAAATGGAAGCCTATAGGATGAGTCTGAGAACATGAAGAGCTTACAGAAGCGAGTTGATGGGTTGCTTGTGAAGGGCTTATTCGAGAGAGTAAGAGTCCTTGTGCAGTTCCTACCCTGCTAGTACCAATGAAGGATGGATCTTGGAGGATGTGTGTTGATAGTAGAGCAGTCAACAAAATTACTATTGAATATCGATTTCCCATTCCAAGACTCGATGATTTGCTGGATCAACTCTATGGTGCGTCCATCTTTTCGAAGATTGATTTGAGGAGTGGATACCATCAAATTCATATGAGGGAAGGAGATGAATGGAAGACGACCTTTAAAACTCGAGATGGGCTCCTATGAGTGAATGGTAATGCCATTTGGGCTGTCCAATGCCCTTAGAACTTTTATAAGGTTTATGAATCATATCCTTAAGCCATGCATTAGAAATTTTATGGTGGTAAACTTTGATGATATTTTGATCTATAGCAAGAATTCGATGGAGCATTTGGAGCATGCGAAGCGATTGTTCTCTGTTCTAAGAATGCTTGATTATTTCGACTTGAAGAAGTGTGACTTCTATGTTGACAAAATCATATTTCTTGGTTATGTGGTTACTAAAGATATAATTGGGATGGACTAAAGCAAGCTAGAGGCGATCACGAATTAGCCAACTCCTAGCTCGATCCATGATGTGAGAAGTTTTCATGGGCTAGTCTTTTTTATAGGAGATTTATTCGTGGATTTAGCTCTATAATGGCTCCTGTAACTAAATGCTTAAAGGGATTACAACCAATTGGACCCATGGAATTAGCACCCCATGCTACTATTAAACAATTTAGTGGAGATGCTAAAGTTGGAGCCATAGAGATCAAGAAGCTACATGAAGAAGTTCGCTTGAAGATTGAGAAGCAGAATGCCAAATATGTGGAACAAGCGAATAGACGCCGCAAGTATGTTGAGTTTGAGATTGGCGACTTGGTTTGGGCACACCTTCTCAAGGATAGGTTTCCACTAGGAAAGTTTAGAAGCTCGGACCAGGGTAGATGGCCCTTCGAGATTATAGAAAATTGGAGAGAGATGCCTACAAGTTGCGGTTGCTTTCGATGAATATGAAGTTTCTCGATGTTGTGTCGAGGACTTGAGGGCTTATCACGACGAAGACCTTAGGGCAAGTCTTTTTTCCAAACTATGGGGGATTGATGTAGGAGCTTCTATAAACACACTAAACATTGGGAGTTTAGCCCTAATTATTGAGGAATTGGATTGGGGAGGTCAAAAAGCATTGAACACATGTGAAAACTCCCCTTTTGGACCTCATTTGGGCCTTGGAAGGCAAAAAAACGTGATCAAACTTAGGCAAATCCTTGATGAAAAGCCGCCATATTGATTTTAGAAAGATTTTTTGCAGGATCTTCTAGAGTATTTGCTTTAGGATTTTGCTATATTTCTTTGTTTAGATTCTTTGGGAGATTTACTCAATTTTATTATCCTTTTAGGAAGATTTGCTTTATTTATTTTAGAAAGTTTGCTTTTAGGAGTTGCTTTATGTAATTTAGAAGTTAAAGTAGAAGTTGCTTTATTTGCTTTAGAAAGTAAGGGGCCTATAAATACCCCTTTAGTTGTGTTTTTCATTCATTCAAGTTTTAATAAAGTTTCATATTTCTCTTTTAAGAGTTCTCTCTTATCTCTTGGGTGGATTCCCTTGGGGCAAGTTCATGGCTTCTTATACCTAGGTGGATTCCTTGGTGGCAAAGTCTTTGTCTGGCTTATCAATCAACCCGTCCATAGTTGATTGTGGCACGCCGCCCGTCATCTATCTTGTGTGGATCTTTTCGAGTAACCCGGAGTAAGTAGCTGCTCTTGTGTGCAAACTCTACTCTCCTCACCATCTCACCTTTTTTAAACTTTCCATAACCAAAATTTCAACCTCAAGCTTCAAAAACTTTCAAATCTTGTTTCATACTACTAAAACCTTCCAAAAATAACCTTTTCCATATATATACCATAAATACCTTTGTCTGACTTAGAAAATCTCCAAAATTCGTCCATAACCTATTTTGGTCATAGAAAACTACCCCAAAGCCATATTTTGACTTATTTAAACTTCAGGATCATCCATCACAGTCCCAACCTTGCATCAACACGACACATATTTTCATTTTCATGTATACAGCGAGTGCGACCTTTTTGTTGAGCGTTGTCCCTCTGTCTCAAGACCCACCAAATCAAACACCAAACATAGTGTTGATTATAACCATGCACTCACACCCATTTCATGTGATGTCCTGTGCATATCTGTCTGATGTGTCATTTCATGCCTATACCATGTCACATATATGATGAATGCTATATGGACAATTTTACTCATGCATATCACCCATGCATCATGGACAATTATATCAATCAACATAAAATTTCCAAACGATCACACATTTTATGTCAATATATTTAAACACACATATATCAACATCAACAAGTCATCACCAATCAAGAAATGCAATGGCCTTATCCATACACAAACTCATCACGTACGATACGTTAGAATGACGCATATTGACCTCCCGTCGATTACCACAGCAGCTATCCGGTCAAACTCAAGCAATGACAACTTGATCCTCAAGACTAGTTTGAGGCATAGAGATGCCCACAAAACATTCCACACAACAAGCCATAATAGACCACGAGAATAGTTCGGAACTCGAGTTCGAAACTAGTCCCCTTGAATCCCAAATCTAGACCTGAACCATAAAATAGCCTAAAATTTATGTGGAGTCCACTGAAATGGGCCATTACTTGAGTTGTACATGTCCAATTTTGGTGATTCAAAAGCCTACATCAAGTTTACAGATGCAGCTATAATTTCATGGACAACACTAGTCATTCCTTTTTCCCTAATCGAAAATCGGTCAAAATCCAGCCGGTGTATGGAGTCAGCGGGGCAGCTTTGTAGCGATCTGGAAAATGGACCATAACTCTAGTTCTAGAGGTTCGATTTGGGTGATTCTAGCCTAACATCAAGTTCTCAGATACAATTACAATTTACATGAAGGACAACTGTAACACCCCAAAAATACCCTAGAATTTTTTTTTATAATTTTATTATATATTCTGGGTATAAATTGAGTCAACTTGGGTATTTTCCGGGAATTGTTAAATGAATATTGATTAAATTATTATATGGCTATAATCCAAATGAAAATATTAAATGCTTAATGAGAATTGATTGGACCCGAAAATTTACCCAAGTGTAAAGGGCAAATTTGAAATTTGTAAAAGGAGGACCTAAGGGTCAATTGTAAATAAGTTTATATGTCTAAGTGTAAATATGAGAGTTGAAGTGCAAATAAAATGAAATATGGGCTATAAAGCAAATAAGGAGAAACTTAAGTCAAAAGAATGCATTTTTTTGTGGCCAAACAAGGCCTTATGAAAAATAAGTGACTTAAGACCAAAAAATGAGAAAATATTAAAGAATAGGTGTGGAAGGCGAACATGGCCTTACACTTAAATGAGATAAGGCAAAAATGTGGTCTTTGGGAGCTCATTCTTGAGCAATCCCGTTTTTGAGAGAAGGAGATGAGAAGAAGGAGAAGAGGCTAGGGCTTGGGAAAGATCAAGTTCTAGGTGGGGTTTCTTCCCACTTCTTGCTCCTTTGTGATCAAACAACTTAGAAGTGGAGATTTGAAGAGGCTAAGGTAAGAAAACAAAACCCTAGCTTCATCTTTTGTGATTTTGATGTTGGGGAAAACCCAAATGTGGATAAAAAGAGTTTTGTTTGGTACATCAAATGAGTTTGGGGGGTTGTATTTAGGTTGAGTTTTGAAGAAGAGTATTGGTTGGATTGGTTTTGTGTAATGTTTGTAAAAGGGAAATGTTGGGTTGTCAAAATTTTGTCAAGACCATTGTTCTTATTTTGGCTATAAATTAATTTATAATAATCCAAATGAAGTGATTATAATTGGTAAAGAACCATAAGAGATAGGTCTACAAATTCATAAAAGGGACCAGGAGAAAATTGTAGCTCTAAGGCTCCCAAATACGGGCTTAAAGGTGAACTCGGGTAGCTCTGCGGGTTGTCATATATTTTGGGTATTGTTATAATGTTTTGTCATAAGTTGAGTTTCACTCATCCAAATTGAGTGATTCAAAATTTTGGGTACAATAGACTTCTAGGGGAATAATTTACTTGAAGGAAGTATAAGCAAATTGTAACCCCAAAGTGCTCAGAAACTTTTCAAAGTGGAGCTATGTGTAGAAGCGATACGATTACGTACCAAAATTGGGGTAGTATGGATGTAAAATGCAATAACTTGAGTTTTGGTGATCCAAATTAGATGATTCCAATTGGATAAGAAATCTTAGAACCATAGCTTTAAATGAGTAGACGGGACCATTACCAATTTATGGAGTTAAAGACCTTAGATTGAGAAAACAAATGGCGAGTGAGTAGGGCATCACAAACCAGGTTTTTGGCATTAAAATGTCGTAACTTCTGTTTGAGTGATCCAAATGAGATGATTTTAATTCCTACTAAAAATAGACTCATAGAGCTAAAATTTTATTGAAGGAAGTATGAGCAAATTATGGCTCATGTGTCCCCAGAAAATTTTTCAAGTGAAGGGGTATCGGGTAGACATAAACTCGACCAAGCTCACAGAATAACTTCTTAATATGTGATTGTGCATTGTATTTGAACAAGAGGCGACGAGGAGGAAAGCGCATTGAAGTCGAGATTTGAGTCGGAATCAAAGCGACGATTTGGTTTGTTCTATCTTCTCCCCATTCTTGTTTCAAGATTTGAACTATTTGTTCTAAATGCATGAAAAGCATATTGAATTGTTTTAATTGATTTGAAGAAATTGATTGTGAAATGTTTGCAAACGAAAATTGCATGAGTATTGAAAATGAACCGTTTATAAAATGTACATATTGTACTATATGTTGCTATAAAAGATTTGAACACCCTTAATTAAATGTTAACCGTTTAGTTCGTATGAAGGATAGATTGGTATACCTGATAAAGTCGAAAATAGTATTAGATGCTGCGAGGAACGATTGTGTTGATCGTCACTTTCAGATTCGCGGCCCGGCGAGGCCGGAAATATCGGTAGTGTTCACTAATTGATTTTTAATAACGGTCAGCAGCCAGGGACCGTGCGTGTTATAAAACCATTTATGCCGGCCTATAGCCCGGCGGGGCGGAGTGCGGTGATTAGGCTATCTACCGTATGTCGAAAACATATGTTAAATTTTATTAAAGGTAGAACCAAATTGAATTGATTTGAGGCGCGACAAATTAGATTGAAAAGCATGATTCTCAGTGAAATAGAAAAGAGTATTGTGAAATGTATGATTTGATTATCAATGACTTATTGCATATGGAAGTGTATATTTGCGTTTGATCAATGAACCATAAATGATTTGTATATGAAATAAGTATATGTATTGTATTTGACATTGATCATCGAATCACGAAAGTTTTGTTTAGTAAAAGCGCATGATTTGGTTAAATGGCGAGAATGAAATTGTATAGAACCACTAAGCATGAAAATGCTTTACAGCACGTAATGATTTATCTATCTTGTAGTCTGGAGTTGAACATGAGCGAAAAGCAAGATCGAGGAGCGTCGGAGTCAGAAAGAGTGCAGTATGTTCAGGCATATGCATTCACCCCAATCTCTTTTGAACATTGATATTTTGTAAAAACAATTTCAACTTCGAATATCTATTTTGTAAATCATTTGAAAAGGCTTGATATCTTATTTATAGTAATTGTACTTTTGCATGAATGAAATGAAATGGGCTTACCCTTTTAAGCGCTTCCATATTTGAAAGGTTTTATGCCAGGCGAAGTGTAAATTATGACGTGTTTTTGATAAATGATATTGATAAGGTGATTGAGTGACATTAGAGCAACCCGGACTCGGTTTGGACCCACCAAACGGGTCGGGCTGGGAAAGGCGTGTTACAACACCAGTTCAATTTCCCCATTTTTCTCGATAAAAAATCGATCCCTGAAACCATGGATAGTCGCTGTAGAGGTCAAAGCTAGGGCATCTTTGTAAGCGATCAGGAAAATGGACCATAACTTGAGTTATAGAGGTCTAATTTGGGTGATTCAAAAGCCTAACCTCAAGTTCACAATTGCAACTACAATTTCCAAGGAGAATATTAGTCCAAATTCCCTATTTTTCTAACCGAAAATCAGCCCTAAAATCTGGACATCATATAGGGTCAAAACATGACACTATTCCCACATCCCCAAAATTTTTCCAAACAACCCCTTGGCCAAAACACGACCAAACAACCCCTTAGCGCATAAAACACAACAAAACAGCCCTTAGAGTGGAAAATAAATCAAAGTAGGAAGAATCCCTACCTCTTGGAGTATAGTAGCATTGGTAGGTAGAATTTGAAGTAACTTGGTGCAGAAGTAGGAGCTTTGAACATTTCGAGCTAAGGCTTTTTAATTTATGAGAGGCTCGAGGCGTAGGAAGGCTTTTGAGCAGAGCTTAAAATCGGGCTCAAGCAGCTTGGTTAAAAAAAGCAGCTTGAGCTCGTAGGCTCGTTTTCCATATGAGCAGTACGGGCTTAACCTCGAGCTCGAAGCCCGATCAGAACTTTATCTGAGGATTTGTATTGTAATCAATCATCAAGCTCAGTCCATATACTTTTTAACTTTTTGTAATCAATCTGATAACAAATACATCAATTAAGGAAATAATTTTCTATGGGATTTGTTTTACCTTAGTCGATTTAGCAATTGATGCTAAAGCTGTTAAAGCCACCTCTTGACATTTGTTTCCTTTGGATTGCGCGAGAATTCCCTTTGTTGAAACAATCGATAACAAATACATCGATTGGAAATAATTTTCTATGGGATTTATTTTACCTAAGTCGATTTAGCGATTGATACTTCAAGGTATTCATCCACCTCCTTCAACATTTGTTTCCCTTTACGGATTACGAGAATTCCCCTTCTTGAAACAACTTGCAAGCGAAAAATTATGAAATAAATTAAAACAAGTAGAAATTGCGAGTGAAGAAATAGGATACGAAATCATTGAATAAGAAACATGATTAGTTTTAATCGATTATCTAAATAAAGAAATGAAATATATCAACAAGATACGCCAGCGAGCTCATTAGTAACAACAAAAACTATTTGGAAATATCTTTGCTTTGCACATGGTTAAGTTGGTCACCACCCTCGACTGCGAATCGCGCAGTTAGCTCAAGAACCATAGCTTCACCAGCTATGGGGTGGAGATCAAGAATACGCCCACCATATTCGAATCGGTCGGGGCAAATTTCATACCAGTAATTTGTGGTGGCACTCCCGGTGTTACACCGTCTGTTCTGGCAGTCCCAAATGTCGGCTCCTTGTTTCCTCTATGAAACCCCACCCCACGATCACCCTTGATGCCTTTACCCATACCAGCCTAGATCTGCTTTGGGTTAAGTCCAGTACCAGTATCCAAAGGGGCCCCAATACCCGCAGATTTGAGATTGGATCCTTGTTCATCGAAATTTGAATTGGTCGTATCGGTGGGTCCATGCATTTGCCCTGATTGCTACTCGAGGTCGGCAAACTTTGTAATTTCGTAGTAAGCGCCTACATAGTTTTACTGGGAGCCCCAATACCCTCATATTTGTAATCGGAATCTTGTACACTAGGATGGCCGTCGTACGGTGGGTCATTACCCGACATCCATGTCAGCCACGGCGTCCCTTTGTGGCACCTTCTTCACGCTATCCACCTTTGGAACGCATGCGGTCGTGACACCTTCGGCGCTATCGTGGGTACCATTTCGACTAGGCGAGATCACGGAGATCTGGGTATAGTCCCCATTGCGACGGCGTGGGATTAGCTCGAGCTCGAGATTGATCTTCGTCGTCGGTAGCCTCCTTAGCGGCCGTGAGGATTCCGCGCGTTGCCATCCATGTCATTGGATCTAGAGCTTGAGGATCCATTGTGATATCACGGGACACATGGCTGGACATTTCACTCACGGCGCGCTGAGTCGGGATCGCAACGGTGAGCCGGATCTGTTGGCCCGGAGGCCGGAGTAGGCGGAGAGCCTCGTTCGGCTGACAGGATGGGTCCGGCGACCCGAGCCGGCGAGCTTTTTTCGGCCCGGGCCGGCGGGAGCTCGGGTGCCCGGGCAGGGTGGGCTCGAGCTCGGCTCGTTTAGCTCCGCAATTTGAGCCGGCCCAGAGCTTTTCGGCGGGCAGGCGGGCCGAGTAGCTTGGCTCGTTACCAGCCCTATTGGTAGGAAGCCTCCCTAGCCCGAAATCCTTGATTTCCCGAATTCCTTGATTTCTCGAACTCCTTTCTTGAATCCTCGGTGAAATCTCTTGTTTTTGATACCAATGCGTAGCCCTTGTTGAGTAGATGAACTTTTGTTCTTGGCCCGACAAATTCCGACCAACCGATCTCCGTAGATTGTAGAGAAAAGTTGGAGCTCTCTCCTTTTCTCTCTCTAACATTTTCCCTCCAGCAAGAAAAATTAGTTCTCCCCCTTCCAATCTAATTTTTTTCTACTTAAGTCTTAAAGACTTAGCCCACATCGTGCCATGTGTCAATGACTTGTCCGGATCCGTTTATGCTTCGAAATGATTTATTTCGTCCCGATTTAAGTTCAAATTATTTTAAATGAACTTCACTTAATTTTTTTTTTTTTAACTTTCGATTTTTATCAATCTTGTTTTGGAGTCCCACCGGACCTTTCGATGCTCAGAAAATCGTGAAATCCGTATCTCGGAAATCGTAGAGTCGTCCAGGGTAACTAGATTTCGTGAAACGAAATCCAACGGTGAGGTCCATTTTGTCATCCGAGATTTAGAAAATTTCCAAGTTTTTCAACTTGTACTATTTCAACAATTTACTGTTTTGCCATTTTTCAGAAAACTTTAATTTTTCCCGGGTTTTACAGGTTCTATTTGCTTCTATACCTTTAGGACTTGGTGAAGTATATCATGCCATGTTAATTTATTCATTTTCCCAGTAATGTAGAGCTTCTATTTTGAAATTTTGGTCATTTATCCCCTATACTTGTAATTATCCCTTCTCCACATTAGCATGCTCACTAACATTTCCATTTGTTGTAGATAGCAAGTTGGCAGTATAGAGTAGAGATGATTCATTAAGTTGTAGCACAATTTTAATTCCTATTTCCTTTATTTTCTATAAATCCACTTTAGACAATTTATTGGATGATCTCAATATGTATTTAGATTTAATGTTTGTTGTTGCTTTGCCCCCTTGAAAACAAGGTAAGGCATCCTGTTTGAAGATTGAAAGACCAGCAGAGCTAATTTGAGGTGATGTTTTCAATTCAACAATCAATATCCCAGGCAAAGTGATTATCTTAGTTGGAACCTTGTCTAGAACCCAACATCCCCACAATCAAAATTTTCATAAGCAACAACTTGGAATTTCATTAAAAAGCCGGAACCAGACCATCCTAACTCCTCCCCAATTTATTACATGGCCAAAGCTATCTACCTAGTAGATGATGTCCATCTTCCCATTAATGCCATAAAAGAAAATGAATATGTGACAAAAAATTCAAGCAATTGATATTATTGAAAATGAAAGAAAACACCATACTTAATCCAATAAGCTAATAATAAAAATATGACATTTAAAAGCTAAATATGCAACAAAAATAAATATGCAACAAAAATGGGGAGCTGTAGCATACACTACTAAGCAGTACATAAACTAGATAAGTCATTGAAGTCAAACTAAGAAATCAACTCCACATGATCAAAGTTCTATAATAGATCGAAAACCTTGAACAGTGTTGTCTCTCTTAACTATCTTTGTTGTAGTTGCTTAGAAGAAATAAAACTGCTACCTAATGGAGATGGAATAAAAATAGAAAAAAAATATGGGGAAGAATATCAAAATATTCTAGGAGAATATTCGCTTTTGATTGGAGCAGATAAAAGCATATCAAAATATTCAGGAAGAATATTGCAAGATTAGAAAACGCTTGATTCAAGCAATAAACGAAGAGATGTGTGGATTTTGATCCTTATAGGTGGAGTTGGAGATGGTCTTGGTTGGTCTGCTGATCAGAGGAAGATTCGTGGAATCGCGGGTGGGTTGTTGTCATTATCGTGGTGAAGATGGAAGAGAGAATCAAGCCTTGTCCAAGAAGCTAAAAGAAGAATTGTGTTTCTAGGGTTTTAAAAATGGAAAAAAATAGGTTTTTATTTTTATTTTTTCATGTGATCATTAAAATAAAACGGACCAATCGGGCATGGGCTGCAGGCTTATTCGGGCATGGGCTAATAGGCCCAGATTCTATTTGAGCTGCCACTTTTTCAACCCAACCCTCAAAATTTATAGGTTAAAATAGGCTAGCCCATTGAGCTCAACGCATATTCCCAAATACTACTTGTTAAGATGGTATAAAAGCCAACTTCAATCTTCTTCTTTTAGAATTGAAGCTTGATTCTGGAAACACAATTGTGATTTCTATTTGTGAAATTTTCTCTGTATCATCATTACTATGTCTTATCCTAAAAGTAGTAAGGATGATTCTTCAAAGAAGAATGGAGGTTTTGTTTATGCAATTGGTTTCCAATCACAAGTCAGGTCATCTCTTAATAGAAATAGTGATTGGATAATTAAAACAGGTGTAACTGATCATATGACTTATGATAGATATAAGTTTGATCAACTATCTTCTAAATGTCCCATTAATATTGTGACTCATGCTTATGGAGTATCCTCTCCAATTTTTGGCATTAGTAATGTTCCATTATCTCCTTCTTTAACTCTTAATGATGTATTGTTTGTGCCATCACTAAATTGCAACTTTATTTCTATCAAACAACTAATCAAATCCCATAACCTATCTTGTACCTATTTTCCTACTCACTTCATTCTTTAGGACCTTCATACCAAGGAGAAGATTGGAAGTGGTAGAGAAAGTGGAGGATTGTATTATCTAGAAGATGGGTTTCAACATTTCAGAAAATGACAAGCTCATTTGATACAAGAAGATTTTGCAGAAAAGAAAAGGGAACAAATTTGGTTATGACATAAAAGATTGGGGCATCCATCTTTTTCCATCTAAAAATATTATTTCCTTCTTTATTTAAGGGGTCTAATGTTTCAGATTTTGCTTGTGAAACTTGTGTTATGGCAAAAAGCCATCGTATTACTTTTCATTTGAGTGATAATAAAGCAACTGTTCCTTTTTCAATAGTACATTTAGATGATTAAGGACATGCACCTATTTCAACTCTTAATGGAATGAGATGGTATGTAGTCGTTATGGATGACTATACTCGTATGACTTAGGTTTATCAAATGAAACACAAGAGTGATGTAAGCTCAATTTTTCGTCTCTTTCATCAAATGATACTAACTCAATTTGGCATGTCAATAAAGGTTCTTCGACTTGATAATGGAAAGGAATACCTGAAACAAAAGTTGACGGAAGTCATGAACTCAATTGGAATAATTCATCATACAACATGTCCCTATTCATTGTAGCAAAATGGTATCACATATAGTAAGAATCAACAGCTTTTGGAGGTTACTCGATATCTCTTAATTGAAGGGAATGTTCCCTTTTATCTATGAGGTGAAACATTGAGTTTAGCAGTATATTTAACCAATCAAACTCCATTAAGCATTTTGAACTTTAGACGACCATTGGATGCGCTATTTGATCCTTGCACTCTTCCGCAGTGGATTCGTTTGGCCCCGGAATTTTTGGGTAATGTAGCCTTTAAGTGACTTTGCATCCCATCCAAAAGGAACTTAAGCGAATCACGTGCTATAAAATGTATTTTATTGGGTATGGAGGTCATCAAAGGGATACAAATGTTATGATCCTTTCCCTGCAGAAAACTACATGTTTCTATGGATGTTATCTTCCATGAAAAGCAATTTTTTATACACCCGACCTACAAATTCATCACGTAAGGGGAAGAATCATGAAGAAGTGATCCATCTTGACAATACAATACATGTATTTATTCCAATAGCTATGGATTCTAAAAATACTGTCTCGAATGCAGAGAATATTGAATCAACTTTAGCAGGAGAATTACAAGAGGACCCTTTTCCTAATAGTACAATTATTTTTTAATCATCAAGTCAATCTTCTTCTAATGCACCATTAATAGAGGTACCCACTAATCCTAATTCAATTGTTGTTGATGAAATTTCTAACTATCATCTTCCATCTCATTCCAACTATGGTGTACCTCCCATTAGATATGAACTTGATCTTGACGAAACTAAATATATCTTCAGTAATCCATGTCTTACTAGCGGTTGTCGAAGTCATATCGTCTCTTTTGTACTACAATTATCATCTATCTCTATTCCTAGTAAATTGCATGAAGTTTTAACATATACAAAATGGAAATTGCAGCTCTTGAAAAACTGATACCTAGGAGCTAGTACCTCTTCCAAAAGGAAAAAAGACTGTGGGATGTAGATGGGTTTTTACTATTAAATATAAAGCTAATGGAACAATTGAAAGATTCAAAGCACGATTAGTTGCAAAAGAGTATACTCTATCCTATGGAGTTGATTATTAAGATACTTTTACTCCAGTTGTAAATCTTGATATGGTGAGATTACTTCTATCCTTAACAGCTAATCAAGATTGGTCTCTCCTTCAATTTGATGTTAATAATGCCTTATTGCATGGAGATCTTGCTGAAGAAGTATACTTAGACCCTCTTCTAGGAATTGAAATATATTCAAATACTACAATTGTATATAAGTTAAAAAAGGTATTGTACGGGTTGAAGCAATCTCCAAGAGTATGTTTTGGTAGATTTACAAAATCTAAATAGAATTTTGGTTGGCTCAAAGCAACTCACATCACATTTTATTTTTGAAGCACAAACAGGGCAAAGTGACTTCCTTGATTACCTATGAGGATGATGTGGTGGAGACAGGAGATGATCTGGATGAGATAGACATCCTAGAAAAGCACTTAGCCTTTGAATTTGAAATGAAGAAACGGTGATCGATATTTTCACGGGTATTGAAATGACTTGATCAAGGAATGGTATTTTCTTATCCCAATGAAAGTATGTTCTTGATTTATTAACTGAAATCAGAATGCTTGGATGCAAACCTATGTCTACTCCCATTGAACAAAACCATAAGTTGTATCATTGCTTGAATGAAGCTTCTATTGAAAAAGAAAGGTACTAAAAACTTATGGGAAAATTGATTTATTTGTCCTATACTAGACCTAATAGTGCTGATGCAATAAACGTGGCGAGCCAATTTATGCATGATCCTTGAAAATCACATATGGAAGCTGTTGAACGCATACTAAGGTATTTTAAGTCTGCTCCAAGAAACAGGTTGCTCTTTAAGAAGTTTTTATTTTATTTACTTTCTATTTTTAACAAGGTTTGTTGTTTCTTTTCTAAGCTTTGTAGGTTTTCTCCAACATTGAGCATCTCCATGAACTTAGGATTTACATGATGCCAATAAAGCATATTGGTATTCAACTACTTGGTGCACCACAATGTGGAAGTGGAATTTCCCACGCATAAGGAATCATATAGCATCATCAAACATCAAATGTTGTGCATTGGAGTAACTCATATATAGAGCACCCTTCTTCAATTGAGGTAACCCTTATCCCACAATTTTATTTGTGCTTAATGAAAGAGTAAGTCAAACCTTTGTTGGGGGAAGACACTTTTAGAAAACAACTTTTCGACTAAAATTTTATAGTTAAAAATTTATTTAGCCTTTATTTATTTGCATGATTGTGTGTCACATGAGATAGAAGGTGCAAAATATTGTTTTATTTAGTTTTGACATTAATCTTGATAATTGGTTAACCTTGTTAGGACTCTTTGGTGTTTATGAAATCTTGGATTTGAGGAAAATAATGGTTGTGGGGGACATGGCTTGATCGACCTCCTTGTTTTCAAGAGAGCATTTCTTTTTGGAACTTGAAATTCACACACACAAAAGATCTTTTCATACACTATGAGCCATGCTCCTTCTCCAGTGCCACTTACTTTGAGATGCTTGATCGATTTTATTATTGATTGAACAACTTCAAAAGAGAGCTAATGAGCTCCACCTATCACAAAAATAAGAGGAAAAAACAAAGAAAAATAAAAGAAAAATAAAAAATAGAAAAGAAAAAAAATGTTAGTTGTTCAATTGGAATCCCGAGCACAGTTCGAGAATTTAATGCCTAGTGTCCTAAGCCAACTGGTTGGGAGTCACTGACTTCACTACTCGTTACATAGGACAGAAGACGGATCAATCTTGTCTTATAAGTATCTTGTTGTTTGGATGGTGAGCTTGAAGTAAAGTTTGAGGGGAACTTAATGCTCGATGCTTGATAAGCAAGAATTTTATGGATGAGTATCATTTTGCATGATTTTTATGTTGAATATATTTTAAATACAAATTCGGATATTTTACTTAAAATTGAGTGTTTTTGCAGAATATAATGAAAAATAAATAAAAGCTGCTGAAAAGAAACTAAAAAAGAGTGGTCAAAGTCTAAGTCGACATTGGTGAGAAAATGTTGCAACATCATATCAGAGTCGCAACATCGGGACATCAATTTGAAGGATGCGAGCAATGGGATTGCGACATTAGAACAAGGCTGCGACATTGAAGACACCAATTCTAGAGTCATGACTCAGACAACAACATTATAGCAAAGTCGCGACATGGTGCATATAGGAAAAAATGCAGAGTCGCGACATGGTCCAGATAAGCAAAATGCAGAGTCATGACACCAAAAGTACAACCACGATATCACAACAGAAATGTCGCGACATTAGGCGAGACTAGGACAAATTCTTGGGCTTTTTTTAAGTTCGCATTATTCGCCTCATTTTCAGGGCCCAATCATTATAGCCTATAAATAGAAGCTCCTAGGGTAGAGTGCCTAGCTTTTTGGGAACTAACTTTAGAATTTCTTTTTGGGAACCAACTTCATAATTTCTTGGAAAAGAAGGAACTGTGGGATGGAGCTTCAAAGCTCAGCTAACTTAGTTGAATAAGCTCTTGCTAGTGAAGCAAAGCATTAGAATTCTCTTTTATTTTGCTTTTTGTTTATGATTTCGAACCTTGTGAACTTGCCTGATCAGCTTGAGATTGATGTTTGAGATTCTTGGAATTGAAAGACTAATTAATTTGGATGAATTAATTAAATTAATTTAGATTGTAGATTAATTGTTGGTTTGATGATTGATTGAGTTTCTATATGAATGAATTAGGATTTGTTTCTCTTAAGCTTCATTATTCTTTAAGAGATATTAATTTTTTTGCTTCAGATCTTTTCTCATAGATCCCCTTAAAGTGACAGTTGAGGTGTGATTTAGAGAGCTGGATCTCAGATTATTTTGTTCTTGAGCTGAATATTAGAGTGTTGTTATTCTTTTTAGTTCAAATAACCTCTGTCCTTGGAGTTGAGATGTGAACTAATAAGAGGGTAGTGATTTAAGCTGTATTGGATGTGATTTTTGACTTGGTTTGAGGATAAAGTCTCATCTAGCTCATGGAATTGATGGAAACCTTGGTTTGAGGACCGCTTCTTCCTTAAGGGACCCTTTCATAAAAGTAATGGCCTGAGCACTTGTTTTTGGTTGAGAGCTTGTGTTTCGGGTTGTGAAAAGTTAGATTTGTGGAAGTTATCTAGGATCTAACCAAAGTACTTATGACAAAAAACGATTAATCCGTCGACCATATTTTTTGAACCTACTATGTTTTGATAAATTAACTCATTCCAAATTCTATCATTATTTGAAAGATAAAGCTTATTGCATAAGAACAAAGAACCAAACATTTATTTTAGGTCTTAATTTCGATTATCTTTACACTTGAGTTTGTAACAAATAGTGATGAACGAGTAATCAGGTACTTAGTCAAGATATGTTAAGTAGATCCTTGTGAAACGATGTCAGGACTCCTAGAGTCCGGCTGTGTCGGCTTGTGCACTTGCGGTGTCGAGCTGGATTCGGTTTACAAAGAAAAATACTGGTGAAGCGATAGAATGACCTGCGTTGAATACCACTTGCTCTTAATATTAATTTGCCTCGTGAAGAGTGGTATAAGTTTTAACCTTAGAATATAAGCCGGGTTTTACATTTGTCGAGCTTTTGTATAGTTACCTGGTGAAGAGTCTTTAGTAGCAATGTCAGAAATTTTCGGTTCAACAAGTTTTTGACACCGTTGTCGGGGATCAAAATAGAATTTAAGACTGATATTCAGATAAAAAAGAGTTGCTAATTTGATGCAATTTTTAAATATAAGTTATTTCAGTTTTTACAATAGCTAGATGTTGAATTAGTTGTCTTAGAGAAATTTGTGCAAATTTTGTTGTATTTTAGTAGCATGGTTGTTTATGTTTGAATTTTTTTTAGTAAGATTGTTATGGTAGTTAGGTTATATTCCTTATATGTCAGTTGTAATTCAATTTTCAGCTTACATTACTCTGTTTTTAGTATTTTCTTTTAGTTGGTCAGTAATTTGAATTCATTGAGCTATCATTAAATGATGTATTGATTGATTTGGTCAAGATCTAAGTGTGGCATCAATTTCTTGCATTTCAGGTACTATTTAAGGCATAGAAAGAAATATGAAGCTTAGTTGTTGTCATTAGATCTTGAAATTGAGAGAACATTAACAAGGTTAAGGAAGTTGAAAATTACTAAACAAAAAGAGATGGCTGAATAAGAAGACATGGGCGAAACACTTAAGAGGCAACTCTAAACAGGCCCAATGCAAGGAAGAGGACTATGGAGGACCTATGGAGGCCGTTAGAAGCGCTGCAATTGTGGGCGAATGTTGTGGATGTTAATAATTTGGCTGAAGCGTATGGCATCCTGCATGGTGCGACAGTCGGTTCACGAACATCCTTATGAGGACCCTAATGTGCACATGGGAAGGTTTCTAAGGATGACGGTCGATCAAGATAAGATGGGTGAATCGATGTAATCAAATTGTAGTTATTCCCATTTTCTTTGAGGGATATAGTAGCAACTTGGTTTGAATCCTTACCTTATGGTTCAGTAAATACTTGGGAAGATCTTGTTGAAGCTTATATGGAAAGATTTTTCCCACCAACCCTTACATCTGAAAGAACAAGAAATAAGTTACCTTTAAGTAAGGAAGATGAAACATACAATGTAGGAGAGGTGCAAAAACTGCGAGGTGTCCAATGCATGGCATTGACTTGAATTATCAAATGGACATCTTCTACCATGCCATGAATTACTCTTCGAGGGTATCGTGATACGACTTGTTATGGTGCATTCAAGAGGAAGAGTGTTGAAGAGGCTAACCAGATCATAGAAGAATTGGCAAAGTGTAATTATAAAACTCCTTCTGAAGCTTCATGGAGCAATGGAAGATATAGAGTTAGAGGTGTGGCAGAATTGAACAAAATGGCTACCATTGAAGCTAAGCTTGATGTTATTGTGAATAGGCTAAACAACCAAGAGAGGAGAAGCCATAATGTAAATGAAGTGAGATTGATGCAAAAAGAAGAGTTAGATAAGGAAGTAGCTCAGGAGAGAGCTTATCAACTTGAGGAGTGCAATTACCTGAATGAGGGGAGGAGTTGCCATGAGCCAAACCCCGATTTTCCAGCCCACTACACCGAGATATCAGAGGCCTCTCATATGGGAAGAGGGCCCATCAAGCAAAGGAATATAAGGCCTAACTAGCTGTGATCAACGGTATGTACCGGTTGTAGACAGAAAATTCCAATTTACGGAAAAGGGTAAAAATTGTAATTTCGGTAAAATCCAAATTTATTCTCTAGATCTCAGGATGTGGCTTGATTTCAGTTGGAATGGTCGTAAAATCTAGATAACACGTCGAATTTCATCGAATCCCGAGACAGTCGGAGTTGGCACATTTTTCGAGGCATCGTGTATCGGGTCGTAAAACGACATATGACGTGTCGAAAGTCACCTATAACATATACTCATGTGACACAAGTTACATGAGTAGAGAGATGATGGAAATGGACGACCGAGATAGTGTCAAATGTCGAAAATCCAAGCTTAGGGACATAATGGTCATTATTTAAATTCTTAAATGAGGAAAAGACAAAACGGAATAGTGGTCTTCTCCATTTGAAAAGGAGAAAAACAGAACGTGTAGGGAGATCACGATTCTGGAATTTATGCACCCCAGAGAGAGTGTCTTCCTTATCTTTAGGTTTTGGCGAAGTCGGGCCAGTGGTCGCAGATGAAGAAAGTTACGCGGAGAGAGCAACGCGTGGACTCCGGTTTTAAATTTCGACACAAATTTCAGTGAAAGTGGGGACTAAATCCTACTTGTTTACTTTGTTTAAGAAGTGTTTATGGATGTTCGGTTGGGTTGGCGAACGACCATTTGATCGAATCCCGAAAACTTGGGGCCAAAGTGTGTAATTATGGAGCTTAAATACCTGACCGTGTTGTGTAGGGGTTGTTGAGTGTTATTTCATAAATTGTAAATAAATCTTGTGTTGATGGTATGAGGCTGAAGTAAGCAGATAGTGTACAAATATAATGTAGTAGTGAGCGAAGTGAGCCGTAACAGAGGTTTCACATTCCGTGAATAGTATGTGAAAATAAATTTTGTGTGAAAAGTATTTAGTCGATAATTCAAAGTTAGATTGCTCGTGTTTAAATCCCATTATTACGTGGTAATTTTGATGTAATAGTTGTGAAATTATGACATGTTTGTGTGATTTAAATTATGTGAATATATTCATGATTATATATTTGCATGTGTTATATGATTGTATTAGAATTGGCATCGCATTCCATATGCCTTGAGACACCTGAAACGATAGGAGTGGAGTGCATGGGTGGTCATTGAAGAGTGGTTTTGGAGGTTGACTATGTATGTTATGGTGAGTAAATATAAAATGTCAATCGTCGAGTCGACCCGATTGATATACATTGGAGGTTGTCCATTAAATAGAACATCAGTGGAGTCCACTGCATATATCGGAGGGTTGTCCTGAAATATAAACAAATATCTTTGTTTGGAAAATAATGTTTCTCATGTCACGTGGCAGGCAAGTGTGGGGAATCGGTGTGGTTCGGGGTATGAGTTGATCATGAGCATTCAAGTAGGATCAACGCACTTGGATCATATTTTCGTGGGGCATGCGTGTGTGACTTGGGTGGAGTAACCCATTTGAGGTGATTCCACTCTTTGGGCGATAGCTCACTGCAATGAGGATATTATTTTAAGGTCTGGGCGCTTGAAGGCAGGCTCTTCTAGGGGCCGTGCGAAGAAGCTAGGGTTGGCTGGGTGTTTCGATACATGTATTAGAGCGTTGCAAGCTTTTTAATATGTGTTGTATAAGAGTGACTTTTAACTCTTGAAACTATTGGATATAGTTGGGATTTATTTGGATAGTGTGGTTTATGGGCCAAGTGGCCGTTATACTCATGTATATGTCTTGGATATTTGATTGGAGACGGGTTTGTATTTGGGTAAGAGCTCCGTACAAGGAGACTACTACCCGATTTTGCATTAATCAGCCGGATCTGCCCAGAACATTCCACGAGAGTGTTCATGAGGTTGATGGGTAGTCAACGGACCAGTTTGGTGATCACGCGGCCTGAGTTATCAAGGCAAGGGATCAAGGCCTACAAAAGCGTTACAACCTGACAACACCATCAAAACTAACACCCGGCCTTGGTGCTCGAGAAGCTAATCGAGTGATCTTAGACTTGATCACCAAGAGAAAAAAACAGACTTTTGAGGAGCAGATGCTTGGTTTATGGCTGATACTAAGAAAATTCTCAACAACCAGAGCAAGAATACGACATGAATATCTCAAGCCAATACTAATGCCTCGTAAAACTTGAAGACATAGAGTAGAACTAGTCCTTTCCTTGAAAAAGCAATCAAGGACACTTTTTCCAAGTGACACTTAGAAAAACCCCGAGTTGTTTGGATATGGCACTAAATTGAGCAGGAACTTCAAGAGAAAGAAAAGGAGAAAGAAAGTTGGGAATGAAAGCTATATAGGAAGAGAGAAATGAGGAAGTTGAAGAAGGATATGGCTGAATCATCTAGGAGGAACCTATCAGAGGAAGAAAAAAATAAAGGGATGTAGAAAATGAAAGCCTTAAAGAAGGAGAGGTGAGAGTGTCACGGACCTCATATACCATTTCCCAAAAGAAATTTGAAGTAAGCCAGAATTAATGAACAATTTAACAAATTTGTAAATATGTTTAAGAAGATGAAATCGACATTCCTTTCTTGAAGCATTGGAGAAATGCCAAATTATGCAAAATTAATGAAAGACATTATTAGCAAGAAGAGGAAGCTAGATGATTGTGGAACAGTGAACCTTTCAACAAACTGCAGTGTTGTAATTCAGAGAAGAATGCCTCAAAAGATGTAGGACCTTGGAAGTTTCATAATCCCTTGTGCCATAGGGAACCATGAATTTGGAAGGACTGTTTGTGACTCAAGGGTAAGCATCAACCTTATCCCTTTATCAAGGGCAAGAAGATTAAGTTTTGGGGAGTTATCTCCCACCAATCTAACACTCCAAATGGCAGACATATCTGTTGTCAAACCTGAGGGCATTATTGAAGATGTGTTGGTCAAGGTGGGGAAATTTATTTTCCCAATTGACTTTGTAGTCATCAATATGGAAAAAGATAAGCATGTACTTCTATTGCTTGGAAGACCCTTTTTAGCCATTGTTGCAGCTTTGATTGATGTAAGGAAATGACTTGAGGTTGGGGAGGAGAGTGAAATTCAATTTAAACCAAAGCACGGAAACAACATGACAATGAAAGGTTCAACGCATGAGATAGAAGAAATTTTCTTTGAGAAAAAATGAAGAGAGTGGCGAAGAAATGGCCAGAAAATGAAAGGAAAATGAGCAATAGAAACTGAGGAAGAGTTGCTTTCAGAAATTCATGCTAGAAGTGGTTGGATGAAGAAACAGTTAAGGAAGAGTTGGAAGCAAATGTGGAAAAGAAGGATTCGGATGAACATGTTAAGTGCCTGAGGCACTTAAATATGTCCTTTTGGGAAAGGGGAGATCACAACCTGTGATCATAGCTGATGATTTAACACTATAAGAAGAGAAAGAAGTGGTGGAGACACTGAAATAGTACAAGGCAGCTATAGCTTGGATTGTGGGTGATTTGAAGGGAATAAATCCTTCAATATGCATGCGCAAAATTCTTATGGAGGAGAATGCAAAGACTTCTATTGAGCATCAAAGGAGATTAAATCCAGTGATAAAGGAAGTGGTCAGAAAGGAGATACTAAAGTGGCTTAATACAAGCTTCATCTATGCCATCTCAGATAGTCCTTGGATGAGTCCTATCCATGTTGTGCCTAAGAAAGGTGGAATCACAATGATAAGGAATGAAGAATGAACTCATCTGACTAGAACCCAGGTTATAGGTGGAGTGTATAGTGATTACAGCTGGAATACAACCACTAGGAAAGACCACTATCCCCTACCCTTTATTGATCAAATGCTGGACAGATTAGCTGAACATTCCCACTATTTCTTCCTTGATGGCCATTCTGGGTACAATGAGATAGCTATAGCTCTTGAAGATCAAGAGAAAACCACATTCAATTGTCCCTATGAGACTTTTGCTTTCAGAAGATGCCCTTTGGACTATGTAATGCACTAGCCACCTTCCAAAGATGCATGATGTCAATTTTCTTTGATCTGGTAGAGGAGATCATGGAGATTTTATGGATGACTTCTCTGTTTTGGTTTAAGTTTCATAGGCTGTTTGAAGAACGGCGTGTGAAAGGTGCATGAGAGAACAGCTTTGAATTGGGAGAAGTGTCACTTTATAGTTAAGGAAGGAATTGTGCTTAGGCACAAAATATCAGCAGCTGGGCTAGAAGTGGACCAAGCTAAGGTTTCAGTTATCAACACTCTACTACCACCATCTAATGTCAAGGCAGTGAGGAGTTTCTTGGGCCATGCTGGCTTCTACAGAAGATTTATCAAGGACTTCTCAGATAACCAGATACTGTGTTGATTATTAGAGAAGGAGGTAGTTTTGAATTTAACAAGGAATGTGGAGGCATTTGAAGGCATCAAAGAAAGTTGATTTCGACACTAGTCATAGCGACTCCCCGAGATGGGGAAAGGGTGAAATCATTTGTGATGCTAGTTACTATGCCATGGGGGTAGTCCTTAGACACAGAACAAGCCTTGTAGCCTTCCTACCTAGAGTTATTAAGTCCCTAGGTGTTTAACAGTACCCTAATGTCAATTGGCATGGGAGTTTTTGACCCAAAGCTTGCTATAGGGGTAGGTGGAGAGGTTAATAAGGTTGGACATTGCACTACTCACTTGAACCTTGCTGAAAAATTAATGAGAAACAAGTTGTGGTTTTGTGAAGAGAATTTCATAAATTGTGCATATTGAATGGTAGAAAGGAGATATGAAGAAAGATGTGCCCAAACAAGTTTGGGGGAAGTATAGTTGATAGCATAAGGAAAAAGATTTATAGAAAGGATGGAAAATGCAATCATGGGAAGAAAAGAAAGAATGTGTATATTGGGTAAGTTTAAGCCTAAAAATTCCTATTCAACTACCCTTACCTAAGCCTCACATTACATGCTTTAAAGACCTATTTGATCTTGAAGGTTGTTTCATGATTACATTAGTGGAGGACAATTTGACCAACAAGTCTATGGAACCTAAAACCTTATTGGAACATCCATAACCACCCTTAGATCTCATAAAAATACCTAACTTGTTGATCTTTTCAAAGGGCACAACCAGCACACACTCATTCATTCAAGAACAATGAACTAAAGCTGTATGCAAATATGAGAGCTATCCGAATGTGCTTAAACTGAAATACAAGTAATTTGATCCTATGATTGAAGTGTATGTTAGAAATTCTTTTCATAATTGATTAATCATTTAACTTAAGTGCCATCATTTATACAAACTGCTGTTGGAAATAATGAGCCATAAAATTCATTGATTTTGGGTTGATTGTGGACAATCAAATTCTTATTTTCTTTGCTTGAGGACAAACAAAACTTTAAGTTTGGGGGAGTTTGATAAACATGAATTTTATGGTTAATTTTTATCCATTTTTGCATGATTTTTATGTTGAATACTCGTTTAAATGCAAATTCTGGATACTTGCAAATTTAGTGCTTTTGCAAAGTATAATGAAAACAAATAAAACAACAAGAAGAAGCAAAAAATGGTCAAAAGTCCGTCAGCGATATTGGCGAAGAATGTAAAACTCAGAATTGAGATGCAAAGCGAGAAGAAAGTAGGTAGTGACATCGAATAGAGCTACGACATTGAAGACACCAATTCCAGAGTCGCGACTCTGACAACAACATCATAGCAAAGTTGCGACATCGACACTTAGATTCATGACATGGTCCCATTAGGAAAAAAATGCAGAGTTGAGACACCAAAAGTAGAGTCGTGACATGGTCCAGATAAGAAAAATGCAAAGTCGCGACACCAAAAGTACAACCACGACATCACAACAAAAATTTCGTGACATCAGTTGTGACATCAATCGTGACTAGGGTAGATGCTTGGGTTTTTTGCAAGTCCGCATTATCCGCCTCAATTTCAGGGCCTAATTATTATGACCTATAAATATAAGCTCCTAGGTTAGAGTGCACATATTTTTGGGAACCAACTTCAGAATTTCTTGGAAAAGAAGGAACTACGGAAGGGAGCTTCAAAGCTCATCTAACTTAGCTTGAATAAGCTCTTGCTGATAAAGCAGAGCATTAGAATTCTCTTTCATTTTACTTTATGTTTTTGATTTTGAACCTTGAGAACTTGCTTGATCAGCTTGGGATTGATGTTTGAGATTCTGGGATTGAAAGACTAACTAATTTGGATGAATTAATTGAATTAATTCAGATTGCAGATTATTTGGTGGTTTGATGATTGATTGAGTTTTTATATGACTTAATCAGGATTTGTTTCTCTTAAGCTTCATTATTCTTTAAGAGATCTTAATTTTACCGCTACAGATCTCTTCTCATAGATCCCCTCAAAGTGACAGTTGAGATTTGATTTAGAAAGCTGAATCCTCTATTATTTTGTTCTTGAGCTAAATATTGGAGTGTTGTTATTCTTTTTAGTTCAAAGGCATTGAACCTTTGTCCATGGAGTTGAGATGTGAACTAATCAGAGGGTAGTGATTTAAGTTGTATTGGATGAGATTTGTTGACTTGGTTCAAGGATTAAGTCTCATCCAGCTCATGGAATTGATGGAAACCTTGGTCTAAGGACCACTTCTTCTCAGGACCATTCATAAAAGTAATGGCCTGAGCACTTGTTCATGGTTGAGAGCTTGTGTTTCAGGTTGTGAAAAGTTAGATTTGTGGAAGTTAGCCGGGATCCCAACCAGTGCTCATGACAGACCAATTAATCAAATCTGACCATAATTTTTTTTGGAACCTGCCGTGTTTTGATGAAATTAATCCATTCCAAATTCTATCATTATTTGAAAGACCAAAAACATTGCATAAAAATAAAAGAACTAAAAACATTTATTTTCAGTATTAATTTTAGTATCTTTACTCTCAGATTTGTAGGTCAAATAGTGATGAACTTGAGTAATCAGGGTACTCAGTCAAGATTCTAATAAGTAGATCCTTGTGGGAACGATATTCGGACTCCTAAAGTCCACTTTATTACTTGTACGACCTATGCACTTGTAGATATTCGAGGCCTAGTTCAGTTTACAAAGAAAAATATAATTTGAGGCGATAAATTCTTACATGTTGAATCCACCACTTGCTCTCAATATTAATTTGCCTTATGAAGAATGGTATAAGTTTTAACCTTAGAATACTGGGTTTTTGGTTCATCGAGTTTTTGGCGTTGTTGCCTATGACCGAAGAGTCTCTGGTAGTAGTGTTAGATATTTTTGGTTCAACAAGTTTTTGGCGCTGTTGCCGGGGACTTAAGAGTCTTTGGTAGCAGTGTCTGAAATTTTCAGTTCATCAAGTTTTTGGTGCTGTTGCCGGGGATACCACTAGGTTAACTTTGGTTGTGAGTCATCGATGAATCATTGCTACATGGGCTATCACTTGGACAACTTTGGTATTGCACAACTACATGAAAAAAAAATGAAAAAGGAAAAGATGAAAAGGTGCGTTCTCAACCTACTTTTATCTTTTGTGTATCAAAAGGGTGAGTTGAATTTGGTTGAGGGCAGTATTAGAAATTTGGTCTATATTTGAGATCTTAACACCACACGTGCACTAAGTTCTTTGAGGAAAAGTCAATTGAGGACTTGGGGGCATGATTGCCTTGTTCACCATACCTTGTGAACCTTTCTTATTTGAAATTGTAAATACTATGCAATCCCGACAAAACTAACTAATTTGTTAGACCTTTTTCAATGCTTCTCTAAGAATACTAGCACTGTCTAACTCATCCTATCTTAGCTTGTTTGCTTGCATGTTTATTTATTTTTTGCTTTGTTTTAGTTTTCAAAATTGTTTTGATGCCCTATCCTTATTTGCACTTAATCCATTGCTAAGGGACTAGCAACAAGTTGGTTGAGGGTCGCGCTTAAATCCAAGATTTCATAAACATTATGATGTCCTAACTCAACTAACAATTATCAAGATTAATGTAAATACCACTTAAAATAACATTTTGCACCTTCTAACTAATAGGACATACAAACATGCAGAAAAATAAAGTAAAAAGAAATTTTTACTTTAAAGTATTGGTTAAAAAGTTTGTTTTCTCAATATGACCCCCCAACCAAGGTATAACTTACCCTTTCATTAAGTTCAAGTATATAAAGGTAGGATAAGGGTTACCTCAATTGAAGAAGGGTGCTCTAATTATGACTTACTCCAGGCACATCCTTTGAAATTTGTAGGTGTCATGTGGTTCTTTAGGTGTGGTTCATTGAATTCCACGTTGTAAAGCACCATATGATTTGAAGTGGTGTGTGCTTTCATTGGCATCATGTTATTCCTAAACTTAGGTACATTTGTAATGCTCAAATTTGGAGAAATCCTGTAAAGTTTAAGAGAGAGAAAAACAATTCTTAAAAAAAAGGGTTAAAAATAAAATAAAACCATTAACTAAGAAAGCAAATGAATCCTAAATTGCTTTATTGGCTAGTTGAATCTGAGAGTGAACTAGCTGAATAGATCCTGATGTGTGAGAATCAAGGGGTTGAAGATGAGATTTTATCACTTTCCCTTTAGTAGGTGTGTATTTTTAATATGGTGTAAGCTTGTCATCTTCCATGTCTGGCAAGCAAAACCTTATAAGGTTCTCCTTATCCAACTTGTACACCTTTTATGGCAATGGTTATTTGCAACGTCTTCATGTGATCTATTTTCCTTATAATTTTTTCATTAAATTGGATTTGGTTGCTTATGAACTCAGTCACCATATTACATTAAGCATGCATAGAGGATTCAAGAGAGGTCTCGGAGGATAAAGCAGATGTTTGACTTACCACTTGTGCTTGACCTACCTCATCTTTAGCTTCAGACGGGGCTTGGGCTATGTTCTTCTCCTTTATGAGAAATTCATCATATTATCGTGTCATTACTACCATTGAGGCAAGGAACTCCGCGAAGCTGCTTTGGGGTTTTACTTCAAAGAGTCTACCTCCATAAGGGAGCTATCATACTTTTCATTAAAGTCATTCCCAGCAAAGTGGTTTAGGAGAAGTTTGGTGTTGTGACGTGATTCGAATTATTGCATCAAGTATGTCATGAACTTTTTCGATGGCATGGAATGTTTCTCCTTTAGTAAAGCGGCATAAGAAAATTTGTTTCAAGAGGATGTTCTTTGTTTCATCAAGCTTGGATGATGGGTTGCTTGGACCACCTTTCTCCATGTAGATGAGGCATCCTTGATGATCTCTACTCATAGGTTTCATTCTAACCTAACTTGCAAAACAACTAAACAAAAAGCAAAAAACTAGAAAAACTATAAGTAGGGTTGATGAGTGTAAAACTCATCTATGTTTTGAGTTCATTTTACATGTTATTTTGAGCATTTTACATCCATATTCAAGTAAAACTCATAACATTTAATCTAAACTTGGTTTTTTAGGATTCTTGATGAAAATCAAGTGATTTGGCAATAAATGAGCAATATATTTAAAAAAAACTAGTCAATCAGGTGTCTCACAACTGGAAGATGAATTTTTATGTACCATATGGAACATCAAATGGTTCAAATTCCCCCATGGTTGAATTCTTCATTCCAAGAGCTGCGAGTCCCTCGCCGATCGGAACTAAAACGAAGGTTATGATGTCAGGCGGTTGGAGAAGAAGAAGGTGATAACTGGCGGAAAATCGCCAATGAGGAAGGCGAAATCGACAGTGAAACGGTTGAATCTGTTCGCGGCTCTGGGGGTGGCAAATCATGCGAAACGCGACGAAAAAATGCGACGCGACGGCGTGTCGATGAAACGAAAATTCTTTGGCGGCGGAGACGACGGCGAGGATTCAGGTGGCGTTTGCGATAAGTTCTGTTTCTGATGCGTTGGGCTCAAATGGGCGAAACTCGCGAGATACGATGGCTGCGCAACCAGCTGCGGGGACTGACGTTGGTTGGAACGAAGAAAGGAAATCTCTGCGGGGTTTCTCTCTGCGAAACTGCTGTTTTTCGTTTGACTTTGGCGCGGTTTTGGCCAGAATAATGGAATGAACGCGACGTTTTTAACACGTATGGAAGTTTGGATTAACGCCGAGTTGTTGCCTCTGTGGAGCGAGAGTTGGAGAACTCGAATCGTGGTTCTTCTTACTAATCTTATCTGGTTCTTTATTCTTGCTCTTTATTTGTTTCAGTTGGATGATCGATGACGATGTGACCTCTGGAGTTATTCTTGAATATTCTGGTTGAAGATTGATTTATTTATGGGTTTGTGATTTTTCTGTTGTTGTCTTCTATGATTATTTCTTTCAATATTGACAACATAGAGAAAGGGTTATTCTTTGTTGGAACAACGTATGATGACAGAATGAGATTAAAGTGTGAAACGTTCTGTGGTTCGTTATCATCTTGAATAACAACTGTTCTTGATGAATCTGTTATCTGTTATGGAATGATGGAGTCGCGTTCCGTTGATGGAAGTTGCGATGATGAAGGATCTGAATCGCGCGTTAACAGATCCGTCAAGGATGAAATTTTCGCGCTGATTGAGATGAATACCGATCGATTCTGGAAGAAAACATAATCTTATCTGCGGGGGCGTTGTTCTGGTCTTCAGTTATGGTGGCGATCGAAAAAAAAAACGGATGCGAAGGCGATTTGCCGATATCGGTTCGAACTGCTTCTGCGGAAGACGTGGATCTATTCTGGGAGTAACGGTGCGGATCGAAGACCGCCTCTTTCTGGTTCGTTCTGACGTTCTTTGCGATCTTCGCGTTCGAAATGTTGACAACGTTGTCGCGTAATGATATCGACGCGCGACGCTGACGTTGCGTGATGATTGAGTCGTTCGTTTGTCACGATTGCGTTCGATGGTTTTAATTCTGTTCTGCGCGTATTGATGATGAAATAACGCTGGGTGTTTCAATTCTAATGGGAACGCTCGATTCAGGTTCTGATATCGGATTTGTTCCGGCTTTATTGTTTGCGACTAAGGATGCGGGTGGTTCATTGGTTTGTTGTTCAAATCGTTGTTCTTGACTGTTTGCTTTGTTAACGCGGTCATCTGGTTGTTGCGATTGGGGACTAGATCGATCTTTGGTAGCCATGTCGGAAACAGTGGCAAGTTTTGGCGCATTCTTGAGGATTAGACAGGTTCACTCTCTCATTGGAAGTTGACATTTTGAAGAAACGAGATATTTACTAATTTGAGCAATTTTATTTTATTTTATTTTTTCTTATTAGTGTTTTTGTCTTTTATTTTCTTATTTTCTTCTTATTTGTGGGAGTACTTATGGAAGAATATTCAAGAGAAGATAGACTTGCCTCCATAGAAGCTAAGCTTGACTTCCTTATTCATCATTAGGACCCAAGAGTTCACAATGACTCACTCATGGAACAAGGAGTATTGCCTTATCAAGGGAGTTTAAACCGCATTCGGGAGGAAGAAAGGTGTCTCCCCATTAAGGAGCAAATTTTATCTACATGGATAGAACGAAGATGATTAGTCTTCATAAGCAGAAATTTCTAGATTTAGATGTCTTCTAAGTCAACACTAGTGCTAGATTGAAAAGCGTAGAAGCTCAAATAGGACACTTAGTCCAAGCATTCAAAAAAAATTTCTCTAGGACCTCTCCTAGTAATACTTTGACAAATCCCAATGAATGTATGGATACTCCTTTAGCAAGGTGCAGGAATTTCCTATTTTGAAATCTATGGAAGAAAGTGAAAATGAGCTAGAAATTGAGAACAAGGCACTCCTAAACAACTTGAAGGATGAAGAGCCATTAGTGGATAAACTGAAATTTGAAGAAGAAAGTCAAGTGATGGCTATTGAAAACATCTTGGTGAAGATTGACAAATTTACCTTCCCCATGGATTGCATGACTTAGGGTATTGAAGGGGATCTACAAAATTCTCAAATACAAAGAAGACCACTTCCTTCCTCAAGCCAAGCTTGGATTAACGTCAACAAGGGGGAGCTCACCTTGTGGGTGAAGAAAGCTGGTTAATCTCGACCAACCATTACCTTTGGCCAGACGAATAACCGTAATGCATACAAATTTATGGCTGCTTCCATCAAGAAGGTGTATGTTCGAAGAGTCTCTATTTCTCATAGATGTGCTTGCATTTACCTTTTCAAAGATATTTTGAAGAAATTGTGGTTGAACCATTAGCCCACACAAAATGAAGTTCCTAAGATTGCTTTTCTCTTGTAATTTAGAAGAAATCATCCTTATTTCGAGATATGGTTAAGAGGAAGTGTTGTCAGATGGATGATTGGTCAAATAGAGCTTACTAGTACTTTCAATGAGTTATTTGGACTCACAAAAGCGGACGGCTTCTTGGGAGGCAACCCAAGCTAAGTAATAAGGATTCTATCCACTTTCCTTTTCTTTTTATGTTTTTAGTTATTTTATTTGTTGTTTTTTTTTTACTGTTGGGATGGAAATTCCAGTAGTGTTTTAACTTTGTTTGTTAGTGTTTTCATAATAAAGTAGGTTTGAAGCTTAACATGTTCGTGTATGACTAGTTTGCAGGGCAAAGACATCAAGGGTAGCATGCAATGTCTGAGGTCTGAAAGTCTTCAAGGTTCCTCTTCAAGTAATAAGGAGCAAAAAGGGAGTTCGGTTGCCTAACTAAATGCAGTACCCTTTACATTATTGCTTCCTTTAGCTCATTGCTAGACAGTGGGATAATGTTCATCTCAAAGTTTGGGGTGTTTATTTTGGTTGTTTTATCATATCACACATATTGCATGATAACTGAGGATAAAAATTTTTTGATGGTTTATGAATGATGACTTTGTTCATACTTTCCAACTTACATCTTAGTTTTGGTTTATTTTAGTAGATTAAAGTTTTGAGTTAATGGAGTTTTTCTTGGTGTAGTTGTGATGTTAATGAAGATCATAATTGAACCCTTGAGATATGGATGATATTCAAGATAATAGGACTTAAAGCCTAATGGGTTCTATCTCTATTAGGCTATATAGTCATTGGTTTCTCAAAATTCATGCATTTAGTCACTAAGTACCATTGAAAAGCAATTTCTACTTGGGTTAGAGAAGGTTTATGAGAATCCTTCTATCTTTGATCTTTATAGGTTCTAAAACTTGTTCTATTATATCTTGAGGTGAAATCCTAGCCAAAACAACAATTGAGAAATGATATAGGCCATCCTTGGAAAGATTGTGCCTTTCGAGTTAACCCTATTAATATGCATATGCATATTCCTCTAGCACCAGAATGTTGACCTTTAAAGAGCCAAAATTCTATTTATAAGAACTAAGTTTGAAGCCAATAACCTTCCTATACATCACCATCCCTTAGTAAAGAACCAAACTCACCCATAACATGAGGATTTGAACGTAATTGAGAAATGTGGTGAGGAGCAAGTTTAGATGAGTTATTTTCTCATAGGAAAAATAACTCCAAATTGGTTGAAATGAGTTAAGTTGAAAATCAAAAGAGGATGGTAAAAAGGAAGGAGAAAAAAAAAAAAATCAAGTGTAAAAGAAGAAAAAATAGAATAAAAGTCAAGGAGGAGCCAATAGCCTCAGAAAGCATTCCTTTCCTAAAGTAAGTATATATATCTATATGAAAAAGAAAGAAAAAGAGATAAATAAGTGAGTTGTTCTAGTCGGAATCCCGAGCATAGTCTGAGGGGCATTTCAAAGCCTAATGCCTTAAGTTAATTGGCTGGTAGTCATTGACTTCACTGCCTGTTACATGGGACAAAGGATGGTTCAGTCTCACAAGTAGGTGCTTTAGTTTTCTCGTTGAGTGTTCGGGGTGAAGTTCGAGGGGAACTTAATGTCCGGTTCCCTTAACCAACTAGTGGGGAGTCGCCAATGGATCCCCGCTATATGAACACTTTTCTAGAGCACCTTAGCATTGCATCCTACTTTTTAGTTCAACATTGAATAAAAGGTGCATTCTAAGCCTATTTTTGTTAATTTCTTTCAAACGAGTGGGTTGATTTTGGCTATAAAGTGTCCTGGAACCTCTGTCTACATTTGAGATCGAGCATACCATTTTCACTAAGTTTCTTTAGGAATGATTCATTAAGAAATTGGGGGCAAAGCTTGCCTTGATCACCATGCCACTAGATGCCTTTCCTTTAAAGATTTTAAATGTGTTGGGATCCCATGTAGGCTATATAATTTATACAAAACTTTGTCATGGTATTCTCCAAGCTTGTTGCTAGTACCATTCTTTACTCATATTTATTTTAGTGTTTTGCATATATGTGTGTTTTTCCTTTGCTTGAGGACAAGTAAAGATTTAAGTTTGAGAGTGTGATGAGTATATTAAATACTCATTTTATCCCCATGTTTTGCTTAGGTTTTAGAATTTTTATGAGATAAATAAGTGTCATAATGCTCTCTTTTCTCAATTTTGACAGCCAACCATGGCTTAATTTTTTGTGAAATCAAGGAAAACAAAGCGAAAAAGTTGAAAATCAGCAAACACTACTACAACATGCAATAGAAGGCACTATATTTTGAAATTTTCAGCTATAATATAACCTCCAATGGAATCAAGCTTTATATAGTTGGATTCTACATTTCAAGAGCTTTCTAATGACACCAAGATTGCTCAATTTGGAGTCAAGACGAGAAAGTTATAGCATCTGGAAGTAGAGGAGGAAAAACAGAGAAAGCTGTTGAAATTTTTCATGCTATGGTGTGGTTAGGCTTCCCCTTTTCTAGTATCTCCCCATTTTCTCCATGCCGTAGCATGAGTTCCACCACGCTACAGAGTGGATGTCGAGGCCCATGATTTTTCCAAAGCCTATCTATTCTCTCTCCGCTTTTTGGCCATTAAATGAACGAGATTAGGGCTTGGAGAAGGAGTTTTTGGAAAGGAAGTTCAATGGGAGCGGCTCCACGAAGGAGAAGATCCTTTGGGTGGAAACACCTAAAGGAAAATCTCTGTTGGAGGAAACCGATTCTTGGCCTTGAAAAAGAAGAAGAATGAGATTTTGAGAAGAGAAATGGGTTTCATCTATCCTTTTCTCCTATTTTCTTGCTTTTTCTCATTTTTTATGGTTGTATTTCCCCTTTCCATGGGCTAATCCCATTTTATAAGGTTTTGATGTAGTTTTAAAAATGAATTATAGTGTTAAACTTTGATTTGTAATCTTTGATGTTTGGATTTCTTAAATATTGAATTTTCTATTCAATTCTTAATGCTTCATGGATGATTGATCACTATTAACATGATTTCTAACGTGAGGTTAAGAAACACACTAGGTTAGACCATGAATAGAATGTCATGTTTCTCCATAGAATAGATATTTTGTGGGTTACATTTGACTTATGGATTTCTAATGCTTAATGCAACTTCGGGTTATGAGAACAGGTAAAGATACATTAGAACATTTTCCAATGGTAGATTGTTATTGCTTAAGAAAGAATAACATGTTCTTAGGTGAAATCCGCCATTAATATATAATTTAGGCATCATTGGGAACAAATAGAGCCTCACCAGAGGAATTTGTTAAATGAAATCAAACCCTAGCTTTATTTAATTACGCCTCTTCAGATGTGTTTTGAGACTTTAGTTTAGATTTCTTTAGTTTAGTTTGTTTTCTATTTTAATCTCTTCCCATTTGTGTTGTTCAAATAAAGCTGCACTATTCTAATTCTACACTAGTAATCCAATCATCGTGGCCGATACTATACTTTTCACACTATATATTACTGATGTGAAGCTGCACTTGCGTAAATATGCGTATACATTTTATACATTACCATTTTCGCCTCATCATGAAATTAAGAAACGTTCTTTGTTTTATCGTTCTTCTGGCCACCCTCGCACCAATCGAGGAGGGTGCGACCTTGAGTGAAAGGAAAATTAGCTGTAGGAGCACGAATTGGAATGCGAAATTTGCATCCTCTAAGGAGCGATGAAATTTTCGAAAGGTGCGAATCTCCGCCTGCTTTTTAAACCTCCATCTTTCTCATGCAATCATGCTAACATGGTCCTAACTCGGCATGAATTTCTTATGTAAGAGCTCAAAGCTGAAGCAAAAAAAGATTCCTAGAGGTCCCCTACTGTTTCGACTCCTATAATTCCAAAGAGTTGTAAAATGCTTAAGAAGGCCTCTTAATTCCATACCAATAAAACCATTAAGATAGATTTTTGGGGCTAACAACACACAAAGTTGGTTAAGTATGAGTTTCCCACCAATAAAAAGTGTTTGATCCATAAAATTTAAGTGCTTGAAAATGCATTTTTTAAGTGGTTATCAACAATCTCGGTTGTGCATAAAGGAGGAACAATTAGTTCAACAACAATCCAATATACTAATTGGACTTGCTAAGTATCAAGAAGACTAAGCAGCCAAATGTGAAAAACTCCTTCTAAGATAGTTAGTGGGATCCTACTCTCGTAGCCACTTCCTCTAAGTGTCCCTAAACTGTTACCACACGGCCTAAAGAAAATCAAACAGTAAACAAACCTTACCTTGGCATTTCAGCACATTTCACCCCTTTTGATCATCATGGTGAGAGGCTCGGATTCACCAAACCCTAAAATTCCTTGTCTACTCAGTCATGGTGGTTTTGAAACCATCCATAATATGCAAAGACATCCAAAGTATGAAAAGAATTGAAAGAAAAATTGGAACTGTATTGAACACTACGAAAATTTATGAAAAACAATGTAAGTTCTTCAATGAACAATTGATCCAAAGATAAATTAGTTATTTTTATCAATCCACCTATAAATAAGTAACGAAAAGATGTCTTGGGGTCCTTTAAGGTTAGTTACAATGATCCTAAATCATGTATTTACCAAATATATGGCCTAAGGGTTGGTTTGGAATAAAAACAATTCCATTTTGGGTAAATCTAGAGGTTTTCACTCCGCCTAGAGGTAGAGCAAAATTTTTCCATAGTCTACCTATGATGTAGAGTGAAATTTTCACTCTTGGACAGAGCGAAATATGACAGTGAGAGTCTTTGACCTTCATCTCTTCGTCCAATCATGCTTTTAAGGTTTCAACTCATCCAAATTTCTTCACAAAGCTTCAAAGCTTGAACTTGAGACTTTAAAATGTCATCATTGCTTGACCTCATGCTATCCAATAGTTGAAAAAGTACCTAAAAAGGCATATAGTCACACTAGAACTCAAGAAAAACATTAGTACGAGTTTTATGACTTGACAATGCGCATAATGGTTTAATATGACAACTTAGCACAAAAAGGGTTTTAAAACAAAAAATTAAAGTTTGTAAAAATGCCGATTTTGAGTGGTTATCAATCATCAACCACATTCGTTTCCTTGGGTTTGTTCATCTTCGGTAATCTACAATCAACAGACTTGTGACCTTGCTTTCCTTGAAACTTCAGCTTCTTAGAGATTCCTTCTTTAGATCCAAACTTTGACCATTTCCACAAAGTTAGCTTTGACCTCGCTTAGATTGTGTGTCCATTTCTTCTTAGATCCTTTATTCTCTTCTTTGATGCGAAGTCTAATAATCAGACCTTCAATACTCATTTCCTTTCTTTTATTCTTAAGGTGGTCCTTGAAATTTTTTCAAATATGAGGATGTTTTTCAATATTAGTTGCCATTTGGAAGGTTTCACTTAACTTCATTCCCTAGCATGTATCTCAAGTAGGATTACTCGAAGTTCTAGGAATTGACTTGAAACTATGTTGGAATTTACCATCTTATAATTGAGGAAACATCCCACAACAAATTTCTTAGCCTTGGCATCATCGATTTTATATTTTCGATTTAGAGATTCTTATAGCTCATTTGATATTTTCTTGTTAGAATAAACATTGTAAAAAGAATCAATTAACCCATTTATGACAAAATATTTGTAAAGAAAGTCAGAATGTTTTCAAACAACTACAACATTGATGGATATCACATTCATCTTCTTTAAGCTTAAGAGCATCTTCAATAAAGATCTCGCAAAATTAAAAATGGGCCAGTTAGAATACCAAAACTCATTATGAGAATAATTGAAAATAACGTGTAACAAAGTATTCAAAGGAAATATTGGTGGGGTAACAAAGTAAACATAATATTTAGATCCCAGGAAAATGGAGCAGTCACAAACGTTCCTGTTTAAGATCCAAACTCCTTATATAGAAATTCTTTGTATCGTAATTTTCAATTTTCTAAGACGAAAAGGAATTGACACAAACCCACAAAATGAGTATAGAGTTTAGCCTAATAAGCTTATCTCCTTATCATATATATATTCATTAAAAACACAACCAATAACTATAGCTTAGAGGTATGTGCAGTACAGTGGTTTGAGTAAATTGCCTAAGGTCATGGGTTCCAAGATTTGTTTTTTTCTTAAAAAAAACCCTGAAGATAATTCTTTTTATAAAACTTTTTTTAAATTTCAAAAAGGAATTGTGATTAAAATCACTAAAGAAACGTTTTTTTTTTCAAACAAGAAGGATTCATTTTTTATCCCAAAAAAACCTCTTTTTTTTTTTCCAATTAGATTTTTCCTTTTTTTTTCCAAGGAAGTTTTTCCCCCTTAGAAAAAAGATCAGTATATCATATTTTTTTAGAAACAAATTTTCCTTAAAAAAAGATTCTTCTGGATTTCTCAAAAAAAATATCGCACTATTTTCCAACAAAGGAAAATGAAGTTTTTTCCCTAGAAAAAGATCACTATATAATATTTTTTTGAAACAAATTTTCCTTAAAATTAAAATATTTTTCCAAATGCTGAAAATAATTAGATTTTTTCCTTCAAAGATTGAAACCCTTTTTTTTTTTTTTTTTTTTCTAAAAACTGTTTTTCCCACAACAAAGGATTTTTTTTCTTCCAAAACTGTTTTTTTTGCCTGGTTCTCTTTCTATAAACCGATGCATCAATCGGCACAACCAAGTGCTCATCCTGCTTAATAATTGGAACCACCGATTCAGAGCAATCTCCTTTAGATCTGTTATTTGGTAAAAAAATTGCCCTTACAAATTGCAAAAAAATCTCCTTCCCACAAGCACCCCCTTCACTTCAAGTTTTTTCCTTGTTTTTCTCTCTCTACAAATTGCTTTAAATTGAAGAAGTAGAGGAAGAAAATTACAAAAAACAAACTACATAAGGATTGAGTTACATCAAGTCTTATGCAATCACAATTTCCTTAAGTTGATCTGCCTTCCTCCGATCGCCGCTTTAAGCATTAGTACCCATACAACATCCGCTTCAAGACGAAACGATCTAGACAATGACAATTGCACTTATTTAGAAATTGCAACTGTTGTTGAGTGAAGATGACATATATATATATATATATATATATATATATATATATATATATATATATATATATATATATATATATATATATATATATATAATAGTTGGAAATAAAGATTTAGGGAGCTCAACTTAATAAGAAGTAGATCATCTAAACCAAACTGTAAGAAAGCAATATATATATATATATATATATATATATATAAAGAAAATTAAGAAAACAAAACTACATAAGAATCTGAGTTACATCGAGTCTTATACAATCACAATTTTCTTAAGTTGATTTGTCTTCTTCGACGTTGCCTTAATAAATTTACAACATCCGCTTTATAAGACGAAAGATTCGTATTTGCCGACAATCGCACTTATTTGTAATGGTAAATCGGTTGGTCAAATGAAGCATTTACATATATATATATATATATATATACTAGTTGAAACAAAAGATGAGGGAGGTCAACTTAACAAGAAGTAGATCATCTAAACCAAAACAGAAGAAGGAAACATAATTTAAGAGTAGCGGATGCGTTGAACTTGGCGGAAGTGATTTTGTGCTGCTGTGTTACATGCAGTTGGAAGATCATTAATCTCCAAGTCTTTCAACTTCCCAGGATTTGATCGATCATAAGAGAATAGATGAAAGAGCCAATCCAAAACATTAATGGTGAAGAAGGAACAGGAAACCTTAGAGATTCTAACATCCATGGTCGAAGAAGAAACTGGGAACAGGTTATATTGTCATGATCATTACTTTATGAGATTTAATGCAATTATGGAACCCACAGGAACTCAAATTCAATAGCGTGATTGAAAAGCCAACACTCACAGTCACAGGTTACTACGTGAAACATGTCTTGTGTAAGCTTATCATCATCTTTATCTTTTTTTATTTTTATTTTTTATATGCACACAATGTTGTCCCTAATACTTTTATTTATTTTTAAATACACTCTACCATTTGAACTAGGCAGGATGGACTCCTCACTAGGACTTGAACCTTGTTCTCTCTTCTTTTTATGCTAATGGCTAACCTTTAACCAGCACCGATCTTGATATTTTAGGCGCTAGGGGCAAAGTAACAAAATAAGGGTTCTTAATTTATATGAAGTTCATGATAAAAATTTTATAAATTAGTTAATATTTTTTTTCAGTTTTGGGCAATAACCTGCATAAGAATATAAATTGTGAAACTTTTAGAGAATATAAGCGCCTGCTTAAGAGCAGGAAAAATTTTCTATTTATTCAAACTTTTCAAACAAAGCGAAAACGCTGCACACGGACAAGACGAAACAAAATTTGAAAACAAAGAAATTAATTCACTATTTTCAACATTTTATATAGCGAATCGTAAAACTGTTTCTATTGCTGCTGCTGGTCTACCTCAACCAAATTCAACCAACAAAATAAGAATGAAAACGATTTTCAACCAAATTCAAGACGAAACGATTTTCTAAAACAAAACTAAAGATTATAATATATCAAAATTTTCATATTCTCGACTTTGACATAGAAATAAAAATTTTCGTGAACTAAACGGGGCCTAAGTTTTTCATAAGAATGGTGAGAGAATATTAAAAGAAAGTAGAAAAATTGATGAGATATGGAGGACATAGAAGAAGGACTATTTATAATTGAATTCAAGTCATTAGTTGAAGATTGAAGATGGAAATGACTGTTTATGGGGGAGATAATCTTTTAATTGATATAGGGAATTTCCTACGAGATTGAATAAGGATGGGAATTGGGAAAAAAAAAGGGATTAAATGAGGGTGAGAATTTGGAAAGACCAAAAAAAAGGAGATTGAATGCAATTTGGTAGGAAATGGAAGAGGTGAGTAGTGAGTGCAGACGTTCGGAGCATTTTTTGGGTAATCAGTTTTTTTTTTTTTCTAATTCAATTGATTTTTTTCTCGACATGGGCCCTAGACAAGTGGCCCTCTTGTCCTTGCTCAGGGTTGGGCCTGTTAACTTATTGCAATGCTACCTTCTTTCTTTAGAATGGTTATTCGAACTTTTAGTGCTTATATTTAGCTTTATCGATTCAACCAAGAATACATCTCGATGAAACACAAAAATTAAATTCCGCTTAAAAACTCTGTGATAAATTGACTTGCAATACAAATTAATAGTGATAAAATAAATCACTCAAAGTTCTAATACTACTCGATAATTCTATTGCCGACTAATACATACGACTCCAATTACGTGAAGATATCGACGCACTACGATTCGACCGACGTTTATCGATCAACTGCCCGCTTAATCACCCACGCGATAAGAAAGATAAAGACGACGAAAACCAATCATTGCGATAAGACGACACAAACCACACGCACAAAGACGACGATAAACGCTACCGCACAAGACAAGGCAAAAACACGAAAAAAATTAAAATTCGGGATATTTCCGCGAAAAGCCACTTTATTAAGAGTTAAAACTACAGAGTTATACGTAGAACATCGATTTGCACCAATGTAATAACAAAAAATTTACCCATCTTTGCATAAGAAAAAAGCGCTAAAGAGAACAAAATAAGATAAAGGAAGAGGCCATTGAAACACTAATTATAAAAGAACTTGCAATTTGTGGTTGTTGAAAAATTATTTTTAAAATATAAGATCATTTTTTAAATAAAAATAATAAATTATTTTTTGAGGAGATTTAATTAGGAATTGTATAATTTACAGTTTTTTTTTTTTTTTCGTATTTCACACTTAAAATTTTAAATTCTCTATCTAAAATATATTTTTTAATATCTACGATTTGGAAGTAATTTCTCTATTACACTATTTTTATATATATAATGTTTATTTATTTAAAATAGAAAATCATAAAACAAAAGTCGTTGTAGTATAGTGGTATATTCTGCCTGCTCATGCGGGTGACCCGGGTTCGATCCTCTCGGCAACGGCGTTAATTTTTTCACTTTTCCGTTAGTTAAACGGCGCCGTTTTTCACTTCCCTTTATCCCTTCTTCCCCTTCAGTTTTTGGTCCCCAGAACGACGTCGTTTATCCTTCCTTCAAACGGTGAATCTAAAGTCAACGGTCAATCATTGAATCAATGCAAGCACTCCCAAACAAATTTCAAACTACACTCGGAATAAAAAATTACTTTAATTAAATGTTATAAATTATATATTCAAATATTGGGAGAAATATATTTGAAATTATTAAGAAATTTGGCACAAATTATTTATAAGTAAAGATCTCTTTTAATTAGAAATTTTAAATTTTTTTTAAATGAATTTCAGTTGTTTATGTTAATGCCTTATTTTAGATTAGGAAAATAAAAAGGTTGAAGAATTAGAAGTTAGAACAAAAAGAAATTTCCAAATTTTATCTCAACCTTTTTATATAAAATAATAAAATTTAATTTAAAATATTATGGATTTTAAAGGATTACAATTCTTTGTAATCAATTACTTGAAAATATTCATCAATAAAATCTAACTCAAATGATTAAAAGCTCAAATAGACATGAGGTTGAGAACATATATTACTTTATAATACAAAGTGAATAGATGTAAAAAAATTAAGAAAATTATGATATGTTTTATTAATATAATTTTATTTTAAATTTTTTTGAGGAATGGGAAACCAAAGGCAAATTAACTCATTTAAAAATAATTAATATTAAGTGTTTTGTTTTGAGGGAGATAGTCTTTGTTCTAAAAATGACATTTTTGACAGCAGTTAGAAAACCAAAAAAAAAAAAAAGGAAACATGTTTTTTTTTTAAATAACATATTTTGAAAGATTATGTTATGGATTAGTTTCCTAATCCAACTTGGTTTCTTTTTTTGATTAATTTTTTTTAAAAAAAATCGAAATCACATTACAAAACCAAACACACAAATCATTCATGATCAATAACTCATAAGTATTCTTAAGTATAAATAGTGACCAATAACTCATAAGTATTCTTAAGTATAAATAGTGAACAAGATTTCATCAAAACCCAGAAAATTATTTTAGATTATAATGATAATTCAGAATTTGAAAAACCAAAAGGAGCATATAATAATTTAATACAAGAAATTATATATATATATATATATATATATATATATATATATATATATATATATATATATATATATATATATATATAGTATAATGAACAAATGTAAATCTTTTCAATACTCCAAATTTTCAACAATTGAAATGAATCAAGAACCCATATATATATGAAAATAAAGATTTAAAAAAAAAATCTACCATAAAATGTCTTGAGCAAATCTAAGAAAGATCTAGACAAATTGAAGAATAAATAATCGGAGAATAAAAATCTTGAGCAAATTGAAGAAAGGTTAAAAATCGTTTTGTTTTGAGTTTTTTGACGTTAAAAAAATGTTTTTATTTTATTTTATTTTATTTGGGTTTTTTCATCCATTTTCAAAAATGTCATTTTTGGAACAAGAACTCCATTTCTCAAAACAAAACACTTAATATGAATTATTTTTAATCTTCATAAAAAACAAAACACCTAAAATGAATTATTTTTAAAAGAGTTAACTTGCCTTTGGTTTCCCTTCCTCATAATTTTTTTTTTTATATAGAATCATATTGATAAACCATAACATAATTTTCCCAAAAAAATTACTTCAAAATATTTAGATTAGAGAAAATTAAAAAAAGGAAATAATTTCATCATATTTAACAATTGAAAAAGTCAAATATAATTAAAATTATTAAGAATTTTATATAATTTAAATTATTTAATCCTTATATAAATAGTGTAAATAGTAAAAAAAAACTTTATAATAGAATATCAAAATATTTTTAAAAAAAATCTAAACATTTTTTATTTTACTCGAATTTTTTTCTCGTATTTCTTTCCCTTACATTTTCCTTTAAACTTTATGAATCATGTTGGATTATTTAATTCAATTATGGCCTCATATGTAATTAATATGTATTGTGAACCCAAATAATGCAATTAGCCTAAATTCTAGTGATTTCCTAAAGCTGATTTTTTTATTAAAAGGTTTTTATGTATTAAAGTGCAATGTTATGTGTAGAGATAAAATAGAGTTCTAAAACACTTAATTATTATGATCTATACAAAATACATATCTTTAATTTGTCGAAAATTCTTGAAGAGACTAAAGAATATATTTAGTAGAAAACGTACTTCTTTCCTTTCACCTTTTACCTTTAGGTTTTCTCCTATACATGTAATTGATAGAATAGTTCAAATTTATTAAACTAAAATATATAATTATATATTTAAATAAGTTTCATATTATCTAAATACACAGCAACAAAATTATCCAAGTAGCCAAATAGGACATCATTAATTAAATTACATAAAGTTGTTGAGGCATTGGTTAGCCCAAACAACATTACAAGAAATTCATAGGAGTCATATCAGGTGATACATGTTGTCTTCCCTTCATCCCCTTCCCCTATTCTAACTTGCCAATATCCCGACCTCAAATCAAGTTTAGTAGCAATCTATCTTGGCCACCTATCAACAACCGCATCCAAAGAACAGATACTTGCTTTTTATACACCTTATTCGCGCCGGAGCAAGTTAATGCACATCCCAAGGAACCATCACGCTTCTTTGAACGCACACTGGGGCACCATGTGGTTCCTGAGTGCCAGGGATCATACTTCAGATCCAACAAGTCTTTCATTTCCTTCTCAATTCCAACAATTCAACCGGTGTCGTTATGTATGGAACTTGTGTAGGAGGCTTTGCATCCGGGAGTAACTCGATCTCAGGATCAACATGCCACGGCAAGCTGGCAATTATGAAGATCACTTCTCCAATTCTCTCACTTAGAATACTAATTTAGGGACCTCCATGGACCGGCCTTGCTTTATTTCAACCAACTATACGTAAGGATAGAATGCAGTAACAGCGCACAGCCCACTCACCAAGCCCAAAAAGAAGAGGCGCGCCAAAGAAAAACACCTACCAGAGCCAGCCCAAAACGAAGGCCCACCCGCTCGCGCTCCAAAGGCCGATCATGAATACCCCAAGACCCACATCTTCGCAAATCTGATCAAATCTCGCCAATATGGGAAGCAGATAATCCCTTATAACATCTTATCCTATAAATCAAACTAAATCTCATCAGCAAGGAAAATAGGATAATTCATAGCAAACAACTTATCCTTGTATCAAAATGTATCTCAATTAATAAGGAAGGAGGATAATTCTCAATAAACTACTCCTTCAATATCCCTTATTAAATCCGATATCGATAAAGACAGAAAATATCCCATCCAATGGGAAAGAATCCTTACTATCCTCCAATTGGGAATAACATATACTATAAATACCAAGCCACCCTATCTAAGAAAAGGTACGCAAAACATTCGCCCTCTACAAATCATCTTTTCTCGCCGAGGAACCGACTTAGGCATCTGAGCGCCACCAGCGGCCCCCCAATCGAATTCCACCTTCTTCTTGTTTCAGAGAGTGCCACATCCGTGAGCTCTCGCAAACCAGCCCAAGAAGAGTCCTATCTCCCGCTCGAAGACCCTAATACGCCAGCCCACCGGCTTAAGCATCATCGGGCCAAGGCCATTCTGCGGGAATCGACACCTTTACAAATAAAAGACCGATCTCTCGCTGATCGATGGTATCAACCCGGAACACAAGCAAGAATAACGCCAATCCACCAAGGATACAGACCCGCCAGCGACTGCATACGCACCTCCCGACGCCAAGAAACGATGCAAGCCAACACGGATGAGGCAGGCGCCCGCCACCAACTAACGCCGATAGAGAGTTGGGAGCAACTCACCAGGCAGATGCAACGCCCACGGGAGGCGCGAAAAACTTAGGAAGGTCATAACATCACCCCTCATGAAGGGCAACATATTCTCGGCACTCCCCGAGGAGCTGAATCTAGCCAAATGTGCCTTCGGAGTGTCAGCCGGAAAATTCTTAGGTTTCATAGTCAACAACCGAGGAATCGAGGCAAATCCAGACAAAATAAAGGTCGCTCGACATGCCACCGCCATCAGCGATAAAGCCGAGGTCCAACACCACGTGAAGGATCGCCGCTTTAAGCCGATTCGCATCCGTGGCTAGCGAGCAATGTCGCCTTCCAAGTCTTAAAGAAAGCTAATGAGATATGAAGTGCGAAGAAGCATTCTCAAGATCAAGACATACTCAGCCCCCCACACTTCCGGGTGAGCCCTCTAAAGGGGAGCTCCCACTTATACTCTAGCTTCGCACTTCACCAACGCCGCCCTCGTCGTGACAAAGACCGAGTACAACATCCAGTGTACTATTACAGCCGAGCACTGAGAGGAGCAGAGGAGATGTACCCAAGGATGGAGAAATTAATCTTGGCATTAGTAATCGTAGCCCGAAAGCTCCGCCCCTACTTCTAGGCTCATACCATCAGTTCTAACTAATATCCGACAAGGTGCTACATAAACCTGAGATCCTCGTGAAGGTCGATGAAGGCCATGAGCCGAGAGTTCGACATCGATATAAGCCGAACCGCAATAAAAGGGCAGGTCTGGGCCGGCCACATGGAATTCACCTCAGCGCAGCCCGCCAAGAACCAAACGCCGACATCGACATCCCCATCAGGAGACTCTATGGGACGGCCACAATGCACAAGGAAGCTGAGCCTGACTAATCCCGACCTCCCTAAGGAATGTGATATCAGTATGCGCCGTATCTCGCATTCCAAGCCTCCAACAATGAGGCCGAGTATGAGGCCATCATAGCTGGCCTCAACCTCGCCCATTCAATGGAAGTTGACCAGCTTGAGGTCTGCAGCGACTCCCAGCTGGTAGTAAGACAAATAGAGGACACCTACGAGGCCAAAAGTGAAAAAATGATCCTGTACCTCAAAAAGGTACGGGGATTTCACCGTGTTCGTGGCCGGTCCGTGCGTCGGCGACACACCGAAAGCGAGAACTCCCGATTCGATGCCTCGCAAAATTAGCTACAAATTTCACAAGAAGACCTTAGTGTAATTAACGCTGTCGAATACCTCGCGTAACCTTTATGACCACGGCGGTGAAGTCGCCCCAATCGAGTTCGAGCCAAGCTGGATGGAGCCCATTTGGGATTACTTAATAGACGGACGTCTACCCGACGACCCAAAAGAGGCCTCTAAGATTAGAACGAGGTCAGCCAGGTTCACTAATCAAAGGGAAGCCTTTACAAGAGAGGTTTTTTCACACCCATCCTTAAGTGTATTGCAGGGAAAGACGCAGACTACGTACTCAGGGAAGTACACGAAGGCATATGCAGAAATCATATCGGAGCTCGGGCATTAGCAGGGAAAGTGTTAAGGTGGATATGTCGTCTACAATGTCAGAGACGCGACACCTAGTCAAGAAATGCAAGATTTCGTTAAGCACGCTTAAATCTCACCTCTGATTCGAGCCTCCTGACATCACCACAAGCCCCGGCATTTCCAATATGGTTGATATATCGGGGACCTTCGCTCATCGGGAAGAGCCAATGGAAATTCATCATCATTGCAAAGGACTACTTCACCAAATGGGCCGAGGCCGTAACCTTTCACAACCACGTAACAAAAGATACGCAATTTTGTGTGCACAGAACATAATACGCAGGTTTCATATCCAAAGAGCTCTTGGCGAATGGACACGGAAATCAATTTGATAACGCCGGGTTCGGTGATTGCGGCCGAGCCTTCTGAATCAAGAATTATTACTCGGCCCCCGGGCATCCGCAATCTAATGGTCGCGCATAAGTCACCATCAACCCTTAAGGCAAGATTAAGACCAAATCGAAGATCTTAAAGGCAATGGATGTACTACCTCCCGAGGTGTTACGACATACAAAACTACGCACGTGTCAAGAACCCAGAAACCCCGCCTGGGGCCTTCGACACCGGGCAAAGAGCACCCGCCGAGGCTCCGGGATTAAAATCCCCAAGGATCGACCGTGCCGTGGAACACAAACGACGAGGCTCTCCACCTGAATCTAGACCTCCTAGATGAAAAACGCGAGCAGGTCCTAAAGCGCACCTGGCATTACCAAAGGAAGACTCGCGAGGTATTACAACCAAAAAGTCAAACTCTAGAAGCGGCGTTCGAGACCTAGTCTTAAAGAAGCTCCAACCAGCGAGGAAGAATCCAAATACATGGAAAACTAGACCCGTACTGAAGCCCCTATATCGTGACTCCGTAATCGCACCTAGCAATTACGAGCCTGCATCGAAGAGGAAAAATTCTACCTCATACTTGAATGCCGAAAGCACCTTAAGCCGCTTTATTAGCAGTTCCTCTGCTGTAATCTTAAATAAAGTATCGACGAACCGTGTGTTTATTTGACATCCGATCGTGACGTCACGTCAGTGGGAATGTACAGCGAGGCTACATACATCAATGCGAAAATTCAAGATTCAAAAAATAAAACATCTCTTTATTATGATAAAGGCACAATTGATTACAATCGCAGTGTCATTCCTTACATCTGAACAACAAGCACAAGCGCTCCCTCTCTAAAAAAAAACCTCAAGAAAGCAAAGAGAAAGGAAACGAGATGGAAAGAGGAGAAGAAGAAAAAAAGCGGAAGGAAAGAGTTTGTAAGGCCGAAAAGAGAGGAAGAGAAAGGTGAAAGGAAAGGAAAGCGAGAATGAGACGAGAGGGGCTGAAAAGGAGAAAGAAAAGAAGAGAGAATGAAAGAGAAGCGAGAAGGAGAAGAACGAAAAGGAAGAGAAAGAAGAGGGAGAAAATAGAGAAAGCGATACAAGAAATGTACCGCCCTGTCCAGACACATCCCCTAGCAAGAAGCTAGGGGATAACACAACTCCCATAAAGGAAGACTAGGAAAACACACAACTCCTAATAAAAGTGCAGGCCCAACGAATCGAACCGTAATCCCCAAAGTGATCCCCTCATACACCCACCAAACTTCGACACTTCATTTCGCATGCATTCCGCTTGGCACAACTAAAGCGACGTATGATTCAAGTAGCCGGGATCCATAACAACGAGTCGCATTTATAAGAAGGCTAAAGCACTCTCTGGAACTGGCAAGAATCAAGCCTCGATTCTCCATGAGCTAGTAAGCATTAAAGATACTCGTGATCTTTCCAAGAATTGAAAGTCGAACTGGCTTCAATGCGAATCTAGCCGCTTTGCGTAATTCTTTTCAAATGTGAAGGCCTCTGGCGCCACAAAGCCCTCAACTCGCTTGCGCAGCTCTTCGCATCAGAAGGTTTTAGCACTAGAGCCCAACAAATTAGCTGACGAGCTCAACTACTCCACCCAGCATGCGTACCGAGAGTCGGGCTCAGCTCAAGCTATTCAAATTTATAAGGCTCGAGCCTAAGATTCGCTGGACGATACAGCACCCAAGAAAATTCAATTTTTCGAAAGGGCAAAATCGTAATTTTGGTAAAATCCAAAATTTATTCTCTAGATCTCTGATGACAAAACCGATTAATTTGAATCGCCTCGTGAAATCTAAATTTAGCACGCCAAATTTCGTCGAATTCCTCGGCACAATGCGAAATCGCGACGCTTCGAGGCATCGAAAGTATCTGCATCAAAAAACTTAATGCGATGCTGACAAAAAGTCACCTTATAACATCGCACACATGTTACACGTGTTACATGGTTATAGAGATGATTGAAACACGCACCGAGACGCGCTACGCTGGCCAAATAAATGACAAAGAGTACAAAGATGGGTATTTAGAATTTCTAAATGAGGAAAATGACAAAAACCTCAATAGTGTTCATCTTCCTCCTTCAAAAAGGAGACTAAAACGTGTAGGGGAGGAAAACGGCTTACAGTGGCTGGATTTGTGATTTTCTTTTAGAGAGAGAGCACCTTCTCTCTAAAATCCTGGGCAATCGGACCGTCGAAATTCTTCGGAGCAAGAGGGAAAGTCATTCTACGCGGAGAGGGCAACGTGTGTATCGAATGGAAGCTCGACAAACTCCGTGAGGTGTGGATTTGATCCTGGTTTATTTTCGACGAAGTGTTTCGAGCTGATGATTCTGGGTGATTCGAGCCTCAATCCATCAGCTTGACTCCAGCCCCAAAGCTTCGGGACCTAATATTGAAAATTTTGGAGCCCACGCACGCTCCGTGACCGTAGGGACCGCTGGGGTGCTCAATGGTATAAATTATGCTATAAATCATTTTGATGCATGAGATCGAATGGTTAGGGAATTCGTTCACTAAGTGGAACCGATGTAGGTGGCCTCAACGTTGAACCCGAGGGTTTCATCGCTCACATGAATAGTGTTCCCCAAAATAAATTCTTCATGACAGAAAATGCTTGGTCGAGTAATTCAACCAAATTAGCCAGGGTTGTTAACTAGCCCACGTGAGCTAATTTTTTGCCAGAATGGATTGGTGAAATTGCATAACATGTTTGTGTGATTAAATTATGTAAATGTATATTATGTTATATATATTTGCATGTGTTATATAAATTGTATCGAATTGGCATCATGCATTCTATATGCACTGGCCACCCTGTATAATAGAGTGAGTGCATGAGATGATTTCGAGAGAATTGTTTCAAGGGTCACTAATAATGATACTATCTATGTGTCCATTACAATGCTCCGAGGGTAATCTATATAAGATATCAATCGTCTGAAGCCTACTAATCGATATACATCTGGCGGTTGTCCACTAAATAGATTATCTGGAAATGCATTCACTACTTATATCTGAGAGGGTTGTCCACAATTAAAAAAAATTCCTTTGTTTTTGAAAATCATGTTTCATACAGTATGACTTAGGCAAGTGTGAGGGAGCTCTGAGACTCTGACGTAGGTTGGTCATTTAGACATTCAAGGTGATCGCGAATTTGTTTCAATGTGTGTTTACATAGAATCATCAAGATACGCACTTAAAGGTGAGTAACCCATTTAGTGGTGATTCCACTACTCGGGCATTGGGCCACCCATCGAGGAATTATATTATTTCAAAAATAAAGTGGAGCTGCACGAGGAGACGCTTCATCCTAGAGGCCGATTTCAAGAAAGCCTGTCAGGGGTTGTGTTTCTTAGCTGATACATGTATTAGAATGTTTTTTTAAAACTTTTAATATATGTCAGATAAGAGTGAATTATCAACTCAACCATGATATATGAAGAGCATATATATATATATATATATATATATTCGTCAGGGATATGATTATCATGAGTATCGACGTTAGGCCCAAGCCGCCATTTTTACTCCTTTTATCCACAAGGTGCACTCGTGGTCGCTGGGACATACATGCATTTTCGGCAGAGCCCCGCACAAAGGAGACTCGCCCAATTTCGAGTGCACCTGTTAATCCGGACCACAAGTATTCGCGGTCGACGGTTATCAACTGACCCCGGGCTTCAGCGCCATTGCACGAAGCTCAACTTACTCGTCAAAGCCATGTTCGAAGAGCCTGGCTCAAATGTGCTATTAAGCCCATAAGGCCTCGCCGAACCCAACAACGTACCGCTGACGAAGCTCGACCACTTACTCAGACATGCAATTTCAAGAGTCGGGCTTCAACAATGCTATTCAAACCCATAAGGCCTCAACGCCAGAGCCCAAATAGCTGGGCTACGAGCTCAACTACTCTACTGCCATGCACCTCAAGAGTCGCTCAGCCCAGTTATTCAACCCACAAGGCCTCAGCGCCTAGGAGCCCAACAGCTTAGTTCGACGAGCTCGACTACTCTACTCAGCCACAAGTACCCCAAGAGTCGCTCACCAAAGCATTCTAACCCATATACCTCAACGCTCAGAGCCCGCAGGCTCGCTCGACAAGCTCAACTACTCGCCAGCCAGCCCCAAGAGCCGCCTCTCTCGCCAAAGCATTCAAATTCCCATAAGGCCTCGCCGCTGTGAGCCTCCAAAGACCAATAAGAGCTCAACTACTGGCCAGCCACGCAGCCTCAAGAGTCGTCAAACAGTTATTCACCCCATAAGTGCCCGCCGTGAGCCCAAAGACTGGGCTGACGAGCTCAACCACTTACCAGCCATGTACTTAAGAGTTAGTTCGCCAGTTATTCACCACAGCGCCTAAGCGCCCCAGAGCCCCAAAGAGCCGCTTCAACGAGCTCAACTACTCCTCGCCGTGCCATTATGCAATTTAAGAGTCATGAAGTGGGTTATTCAAATTTATAAGGCCTCGCCAGAGCCCAACAGCTCGGGCTTGACGAGCTCGACCACTCTACTCAAAGCACATCACAGGCTCAGCCAGTTATCTAAACTTCCATAAGGCCTTCAACGCCAGGAGCTCGCGAGCTCGGGCTGACGAGCTCAACTACTCCACCTGTGCCAGCAGCAGCCCCAAGAGTCGTCACTAGCTATTCAAATTTCACAAGGCCTCAAAGACCCAGGAGCCCAAGAGAATAGCTGAAGCTCGATCGGCTTCATCAGCCATGTAGCCCAAGAGTTAGTTTGGGCCAAAGTTATTCAAATTCCCATAAGGCCTTAACGCCAGGAGCTCTGCAGCCACTGATGAAGCTCAATCATTTTTGCTCTCAAAGCAGCCTAAGAGTCGGGCTTCAGCCAGTTATTCACCCTGATAAGACCTCGCTGAGTCCAAGAGTCATTGACGAAGCTCGACTACTTTACTCAGCTACGCACTTAAGAGTCATTCAACTCAAAGTTACTCACCCCATAAGGCCTCGCCGCCAAGAGTCCAACTCGGGGCCAAGAGCCTCAACTCACTCAAACAGCCACTCAGCCCCGTGAGTTGGGCTCAAACAAAGATCCAACTCCACCTGAGCCCAAAGACTCTTCGGGCTGAAGAGCTCGACAAGAACTCGACGCTCAAGAAGTTGATTCGTCTCATTTAACAATACGAAAGGCACAAGTAGAAGGAAGCTGAAATAAAAAATGAATATTCATTAAGGAAAATGCTACATATGTCCTGGGTCCCAAGCCCAAAAAAAAAAAAAAAAAAAAAACTAGCAAGCCAAGATATGTGCTGGATCGACATCGAGGAAGGAGCAAAGGGCTTAAGAAGGGAAAGGGCCTCGCCGGAGTATCCGGGTCCTCCGTATCGGTTCATGAGAGGGATTCTTCTCTCGCTCCTCGCGCCAGGAAGGTCGAAATTAAAGGCCAGCCTAGGGGCATTGCGTTCTTCCTCCGAAAGGCCACCCGTAGCCCATCAGCATGCGCCGTCCCTCAATCTCCCCTATAACCGCCCTTTCGAGCGACTGTGAGTTACTTGTCGATGAAGGTCCCCACGCAACCCACGACACCTCTCGGGCCAGCGTTCGCAGCTTATACTGGGAGCTTCTCGCCACGAGCCCGTCTGGGCACAAGTATCTTATCGCTAGCCGCTCTACCAAGACGCAGCCTCTTCTAAGACCCCGCAGCCGCTCAGACGTATAGCTCATCCTCACCATCCAAGCTCGGGATCAAGTAAATCATAGCCTCATCCCCGCCTCCAGTTTCATTTTGCATACCGCATCTCATCCCGAACCTCCTCGGGCTCGACTTCGCCGCCCCTGTCGCTCTAAATTTCATCTTCTTACCCTACCGAGCGCCGACGTGGTATGTCAAATTGGGACTTAAGCTTCACCGCCTCCCCACATACTGCAGACCCGATCTCGCAGCAAACTCTCCTCGTAGTGGGGACGCCACCCCGCCTGCAAGCTTCCCAAGCGCTGACATGGCCTTCGCTTAGATCGCCTTCGTCAAACTTCAAATGAGTAGCCACCTGGCCACACCCAATATAAGATTAGTACCCAACACAAGTTAGAATCAGACAAGGTAAGGTACGGGAACTTACAGGCACCCTCGGGGGCGGATTATTAAGGCCTCTCACGCGTAGCGCCCACCTCTGAGATCGTAATCTTGGTGATGCATTAAGACCGCGTCCGCCAGCCGCACTGGTGGCTGCGGAATCGCCATCCTCGTCAGCGTGAGCCCTTCCTTCAACTCTTCGCCAGGCGGGGCTTAACACTGCCAAGTAGTGAGGATTCCAACAGTAATGGGCACGACTCTCCACCAGCCTCAGCCCTTCGAGGAATCTTTCGCTTTACAGCCAGGAGCTAAAACTAGGGTCGCGAACTCAGAGTTTAGTGGACCTCACGGAGATGACAACACCCGCTCCTAAGACTCGAGCTGGTAGAAGCGGGGAAGAGGAAGATGCCCCTAACTTCTAACCCACCTCGAGCCCGGGCGCTTCTCAATCGGTCCAAAGCTTTTCCGCTTCACGCTCCAAGATTCGAGACGATCTCCACCGAGCCAAAAGCTCTCCTCGGGTAGTCATAAAGCAGGCGTCCGACGGAGAGAATTTACAATGGTCAGCGGCGCCTGTGCCGCAGAGCGTAGCAGACCTCGCTCAAGGTCCGTGAATATCCGACCCGATCGGGCCCGAAAGTGGGGCGGAACACTCAGCCAACTCCTACGCTATGACATTATCTTCAGGGCTGAGATCGATTCGAGCACCTAAGAGTCACACAGTCAATACAGAATTAGAGATACCCAATAACCTCACAAAGACTACACCTAAAAAACAAAGCGATACTCACGTAGATTCCCTGGGTGGACCAGCAACCTAACGCCCAGGTGTCATCCTCATTAAGGGTCATACTCCCAATCACAATCGCTAACTTAAGAAAAACGCCCTTCCAAACCTATGGGAAGATGGAAGACTGAAATTCGTATGAGCGCCTGCTCGGCTCGAAAAAAATAAATAAGCCCTGGGCGATTCTTCGCACTAAAAAGATCAAGGAACAGAGCTTATACTCTGGGAACACCGGCGCCTCAATCCCCGAAGAAACCACAACCCACTAGAATACCCCAAAGAATTGGTAGAGTTTGAGGAACGTATCGTCAGAAACCCTTTTATAAACGGGTGTAGAGGGAAGCGAAGACCATTGTCGAAGGCTACTTCAAAGAAACACACCATCTTAGGTACTGGAACCACGTAAGAGGTCAAAATGTCGGGGGACCACACCCGGACACCAAAAGGAGGTCGGTAACGCCTGGCAAAAGTGGCCCCATATAGGGGTCCGACTTTGCCAGTCCCACAAACTAAAGCATTCTCGCACCTAAGTGGGACTTTAGATATTCGATTCTCAGATACTTCGATCTCTTCAATTCTCCCTACCTTGTTCAAAGGAAAGGGGGGCTCCATGCCTCGAAGATCAACTGAGCAGAGCTGGCCGAGGCGCGCCGCCTCCGCCCCCGAACCAACTGCCACCGAGGAGTCACCTCCAATGCGAAAAGAAGAAGAGCGACCCAGACCCATGGCGATGGCAAATAGTAAGAAATCTAGCCCTAACGCCTCGCTGTATTACTCGAAGAGACACCGAAAAGAGAAAGACACACCCGTCCCGGGAATAAAACAGAAAAAGCTATCTCAAGAAAGACGCCAGAAAAGGACTCTGCACAAAAGGTTCAGACGGAATACAAAGGATGAGGGAAGTCCGAACTCACTAAAAAGCAAAGAAAAAGCTTCAAATCAAGGAAACATAAGGCGAACGGTCAGAGGATATCTACGGAAGAAACAGGAAGAAACTGAGAGAATTGGAAGAAATGAGCGCGAACACCGAAAAGTCATCATTATCATAAGACACATAATGGCGACAAAGCCCTAACTGATCCAAAACTCAGTCGACATGGAAATCACACCATATAGTTAACGCATGTACTCCTCGCCCACGCATCAACACCGCAGACACAAGCATTTGGGGCAATTAGATAGGTTTGAAAAATAGCGCACAGCCCTTCAAAGAAGAGGCGCGCCAAGAAAACACCTGTGCCCCGAGCCATCCCAAAACAAGGCCCGGGCCCGCTCGCTCCAAAGGCCTACAGCCATGAATACCTGGAAGGCCCACATCCTGCAAATCAGACTAAATCTCGCCAATAAGGGAAGTAGGATAACTCACAACATCTTATCCAATCACTTACCATCAGCGAAAATAGATACTAATAAAGAACAGCCTTATCCTCGTATCAAACCGATCTCACTAATAAAGAAGGAGGATAATTTCAATAAACTACCCTTCAATATCCCTTATTAAATCTCGATATCGATAGTTGTAGAAAATATCCCATCTAACGGAAAGCATCCATTACCCTCCACTGGGGAATAACATATACTATAAATACCAGCCAATTCCTATCTAAGAAAGGTACGCAAAAACATTCGCCTCTAGTTAGCCTATCTTTTCTCAATATGAACTGACTCTTAGTACTTTAAGCGCCATTGTGCTTAAGCCCTCGCCGACCCAATCTTCTTTCTTGTTTTGCAGAGTGACACATCCGCAGCCCGCAGACGCCCCAAATAGCTAGCCCTATCTCCCACTGACGACCCTAATACGCTCTAGCCCAATCCGGTTGAAAAAAGCATCATCAGTAAGTTTCCTCCCATTTATGAATACTTTTCTTTAATCGGTTGCTCCACAACATCTCTCGATTCGCCTTCCGTCATTCTTTCCTCAAAGCCTACACAAAACAAGGCTGACTTTCCTCCAAGACCATCAGCCCACCAATGCAAACCTTAGCCTTAAGGAAGAAGTCAATCCCAAGGATCAAGTCAAAATCATCCATGGGAACAAACAAGAAACTACAATTACCCTTCTAATCACCAACTTCCAACGGGACATCTTTGGCTATGCCTTGAATCTTTTGTGCTTTTATGTTCACCACTTTGATGCAACTGGTGTCCTCCTCTAATTTTAAACCCAACCTCGAGGCCTCATGACTAGCCACAAAGTTATGAGTGGTTCCGTTGTCCACCATGGCTTTTACTCGAGCACCATTCAAAATAACATTGACATGCATCAGCGTTTTCTTGGTAAGGCCTTCATTGTGCATCCTATTCAAAAACTACAACGGTTCACACGAGATGGGGCTTCCTCATCAGATTTTTCCTTGCCATCAGAACTCACAAGGGCAGTAAGCTTCTCACACTTGGGGCATTCTTTTGCTCGATGAGGGTTATTGTAGATGAAACAACCGGTTGGCCTAGTTGCTTGTTGCATTGTCCTAATGTTTTTATCCACCAGTTTTTGTCCTACGGTAGGCTTTTTTTTTTATTCTCCTTCCAACCTGATTTTTTGTTTGCAAAATTTTTTCCCTTAACCTTAGACTTTTCGCCACCATCTAATTTCGTTTTCTGCATAGTGTTGATGGTGCCACCCATCTTGTAATTCACCAAGATGTTCGTTGCAGCCATGGTAGTGAGTAGATCACGGGCTCCCTGCCTTCGGAGTTCGGTTTGTGACCATCCCTACAACCTTGAGATGAAGTTGAATAAATTATCTTATTCAAACATGTTCCTTATGTTGAGCATCAAATAACTGAAGTCTTTCACATACTCCAGAACAAAACCGGTTTGTTTGAATTGCTTCAAGGACTCCCTCGCAAGTCAAACAACATTTGTTGGAAGGAATTGATCCTTTAATTCTTTCTTCATAGTCTACCAATCAACAATTTGGGGCCTTCCTGACTCTGAATCTTCCCCCACCTGAGTACACCACCAAAGTTTCGCATCATTAGTGAGATACATGCTAGTGATGGAGATTCTTTTCTTACCTTGGGACATGGTGCTAACCTAAAGAATTGCTCCATGTCCCAAAGGAAATTTTCGATTTGCATTGCAGTTCCAACTGAAGCCTTTAGGTTTGGGAACTCAAACCTTGGGACCAACATCTGCTTTTGAAGAGGGATAGCTCTATAACATGGCCTTTCTTAAGGATTACAACATCTATCTACGTCGATTCCATGATCTATCTAAATTCATCCGTCATAGTCTGAACTTTAGTTTTCACATTTGCAAGTTTGTCCTCCACATGCTTGGCTTGGGACTAAGCCAAATCCCTCTAAACTTCTAGTTCATTCATCATAGATGTAGCCCACACGAAGACAGTGCCATCATCATCGCTCCACTCCCCAACATTTCTTCCATCCGAGACACCATTTCCTTCAGCGTTTTGCCAGCCATCATATAGACTCTAATACCACGTGACACACCCCGAAAATAAGCAACACATTTTTCTCTCCTATGTGCGGTGCTAAGGTCTCAAACCTAGCCAACCCTTCTCTTATTTCCAAAAGCAGTGTATAAGAAAGACAATCAAGTTATAGGAAAACTCCCCACTTGTATTTTATTACTGCAGAAATACAAGAACAAAACTCCAAGTGTCTCACACTTGTTCCCCTACAAAGAATACTCTAACTATTACAAAACACAACCTTATGAACCCCTTAACATGCAGGGTTAGTGGCATTATATGGAGGCTCATGGTCACCCCTTGATCAGACACACCACCCATGAGCCTTGTGCAACACATAACCCAGCCCATAGCTCATACTCCAAAGGATGCCTTAACTGCTACCCCTTCCAAAAGGGAGTAGGCAGCCTACCAGCTGATCCCCATGTCCAACTAGAAACCCATTTGCTCATGCCCCCATGCCTTGGTCCATTGAAGCATTTTTATCGAACACCTGGTGAGCTTGCTCTACCTTAAGCATTTTTGAACATCTGATTCCACTACTGTAAGGTCTTGTCCACCCTTTGCTCTAAGTCATGCACCACCATCTCGAGACTAAGCTAATCAAGCCATGTCATGGCGCCTATGGCCTGCATCCGACATGCATAGGCTTGATGTGCCCTCATGTTGGCACCAAGGGAGGGAGAGAAAAAGTAGTGCTGGTCGTGGAGCCCCTACACACCAAGTTGTTGTCTAGCCCATCGAGTCATGTCATGCCCCGTGGCCATGACGAGGCGCGCCCAAGGCGCCCTCCTTTGTTAAGTGATTGGCCTCCCCTCCCTTAAAGAGCTTATTTAGCAATTCCCATTTTTCCTCAAGGAGACATCAAAATAACTTGTGTAGGTATAATGCCTCCCAATTACCTTTATGCCCTTTGACTTTCCTTTTATTCCAACATGCCGGATACACGAGGCTTCCATCCCATAATGGCCCCACGTGCCTTGCTTCAATCGGAGGAGAGGTCTGATGGCTCCCTAGAGAGAGAAGTGATAATGATGATAGCTACCCAATATCAATAGGAGAGTCCAACTCAAAATATTGACTAGAATAACCTTTCAAGCTTAAATACCACTCCACAATCTCGTTAACCACGCGGACGTTTTTTGGGGATGATTTTGTATTCATTTTACCTGTGGTATTATGGCAGATGTGAAGGGGCACTTTTGGAAGAAAATTTTGTTGTCAAATGTGCTGCACTTTGAATCAATTATTTTTAAATCAAACCACCTGTACTTGGTTTATTGGCTCTCGTTAATTTTTTTTCCTCAAATAAGTGCAAATGGCCGTATGGTAGCATAAGTCTCCCTTTTTTATAGAATAATTCACCAGGAATTACGTAGCAATCTCATCATAAGAAGTTTCAAATCCTGGTCCCTCCTTTCTCTATACCGCTCTTAAATCGAAAACATTTAAAAAAAGCAAACATTCACTTAATTTGTCTTGTTTTTGTATCTTCTAATTGAAACATAAAAAATAAAAAATAAATAAAAAATCTTCGATCAATCTACTTTGTATTTATGTCTAGTTATTGAATAATGTAATAAAGATTGACTTTTTTCCATCCTCTGATACAATAAGAGACTTTTCCGTGTAAAACATCTAAAAGCAAATGTTCTTTTATTTTATCTTGTTTGTGTATCTTCTAATTGAAACATAAAAAATATATCAAATCTTCTATAAATCAACGTTGTTTTTATGTCTAGTAATTGAAAATTAAAAAGATTAAATCCTTGGAATCACTGGACATAAGAGGAGACTCTTCAGCATGAAATATCTAAAAAAGAACAAACAATAATTCACTTATTTTGTTTTGTTTGTATGTCTTCTAATTGAAATATCAAAAGTATATGAAATCTTTAGTGAATCAACAATGTTTTTATGTCTAGTAATTGAAAAATAAAAGAAAGATTGAATATGTGGCATAACTGAATACAAAAAAAGACTCTTCGATCCGCATGAAACATTTAAAAAAGAGCAAACGTAATTTGCTCATTTTGTTTTGTTAGTGTCTTCTAATTGAAAAATCCAAAATATATGAAATCTTCTATGAATCCACATTTTTTTATGTCTAATAATTTAAAAATAAAAGAAAGATTAAATATTTGGAATCCCTGAATACAACAAGGGACCCTTCCTCATAAAACATCTAAAAAATAACAAATGCTCGCTCACTATGTCTTGTTTATGTGTCTTTTAATTGAAACATATGAAAAAAAAAATCTTGAATCAAGTTAGATAGAGATAAAAATGACAAAAAAAAAAAAATTTAAAAAAAAAAAAAAGTTGAGGGGCTAAGTTGAAATTAGAGCCATAATTGAGGGGGGCAAAAATGCCCTTTAAGGGTTTAACCCATGTTTTATTTTTTGATGACTTCAAGAAGAAATGAAACAACCTTGATACCCGGGACACTATTTTTAATCTCATAAAAAACAGGAATTGACTACATGTGGTCTTGCCGCCAAATTACATGCACCCAACCGTAGATAAAAAAAAACAGGAAGATCAGAAATTGCATAATGATCAAATTTTTTTTTTTTAAATAACATAATTATCAGTTGAGGCAGACGATTAATAGAAAACTAGCTAGCTTCTACTCATTACAAGTAGACAACCTAAAAGCATCGATAATATATATCTATATCTATATATATATATATATATATATAATCCAAAACTTCAGAGCTTATAATTAAGAGAACCGAATATTTTGAATTTGCCGAAGACGATTTTGTGTTGCTGCGTTACCAGAAGTTCCCACTTCTTCTCTTCCAACAAAGTCTGCTTCCTGAATCTGCACTTCTCCACTTTCCGATTGATGATCAGGAAGAAGATAGGGAAGATAAAAACCTAATATCCACTACAAAACCCTAAAATGGTAAAGAAGGAACAAAAAACTGCAGAGCTTCTGATCGGATTCATTGTAACCTGATGAATATAATGTGAAGTTTAATCAAGTATATTATATAATGTGAGTGTGGAATGGGGCAGGACCTGATCATAAAGGTCAATAGTGTGGTTCCCAAGTCAAGCCCACCTCTTTAATAAGTCAATAAAGAATAATATATGTACAATAATGTTTAATTATTTTGTTGAAAGTAGTTTCATGGATGTTATCCTACTTATAAATTAATGAAGATACGATCATGATATAGGTGGGTTGTAACTATTGGCGAAATGGGACTAAGATAATAAGGGTTTAAACTCTTACGTGGAAGCAAAAATTGGCCACATCTACCAAGTATGTACCCTAATGTTAGGCTTTGGCAACTTAAAAATTTTAGTGGCTGTAGTTTTCCAAATGTTATTCTGTCAAGTTGTTTATGTGGATAGTAGCAAATCATGGATTAGGAGTGCGTGGATCCCGCTTTTTTTTTTTTTTTTTTCCTATTATGTGTTTCTATTTAAAAAATGATATTCGCTTCTATTTTTTAAAACGGTTTGGAACCGTTATTTATTTTTGTTATATTTTTTAAAAAGATAAAATAAAATAAGAAAGACAATCGTAAATATGATTCATAATAGAAAAAAGTATGTACGGTAAAATCGAGCCTAATTTTTGAAGGTCATATTACTTATCTTATCGATATGGCGGTAAGTTGTACAACCCATCTTAGCCCCTGTACCCTGATCTCTACTACACAAATTGAGTAAACATGTCAATTCGATTGATTAATCTATTGGGCACCAAGCAAAGAAAATAATAAATACAAACGAGAGGTAGAAAATACACAAAATGGGCCATTTGGGTAAACTTGGTAAAAGTAATTTTATGAAACAATATTTAGTACATATTAACTGATGATATATATATATATATATATATATATATATATATATATATATATATATGTGTGTGTGTGTGTGAGTTATGGGACACAATTCTATTGTTAGGACTATTTTGTAGTTCGGACTTCAGTGCGGTGAGTCTGAACACTCCTGTGGGACATTGTGTGTGTAGAGCATGTACAAGATGTATGTAATAAGTAAAAGCAACCACAATATTTTATGTGGTTTGATAATTGCCTATGTCTACAGGGATGTGCCCGGATGTAAGGATTTCCACTTATCTAATTCAAAGTTACAATTACTCTTATGTGGTACGAGTTTTCTTCTCTATCAATGACTCTTCTTTAACCTAATCACTCATAGTGGAACTCAGAATGAACTCCCTTCATTCCATCTATACATCGCACACCCATACCCACATTACATAGCTAAGATGAAGAAATTCAAAACATCATCTTTCACCCATGGTAAAATAATTTTGATGTGCAATACCTTAACCGAGTATCTACACTCCTTCAGCATGTCCGAACTTTGCTTGTTCTTCTTCAAGCTTTGCTCCTGAAATCCTTGATGAGTAACTTCCAAAGCCCTGAATTTATGGTATTGTAATTCGCTTCTGGAAGTTCAGATGTAGTTGATCATTATCCTAATATGACTCCAATAATACTTTCTATTTTCTTGAACTTGCCTTTACGCTATCTCGGCGGAAAGGAAACTTGTTGCCCAAGTATCCTCTTTAGAATAGAAACCTGGTTTGTTTTCAATTATAGTTTGATAGCTTAGGTGATCGAATCTTCTTGATTTGATCTTTATCCACTTGCTAAAAGTGATCCTAAGCCCATTGGTACCTTCCTCCCTAAGTACCTTGGTTCCAAAGGTTCTAAAGTTGACTTGTGTTCCACATCAACTCTAACCCTAGTCTAGACTTAACAAGGGTGTCATGTCCCGACATTATGGGACTGCCTTAGTCCAAACTACTTCTTGGTTCTACCTAGGACTTTATGTTTAAACTATCATATCTTCACCAAACTCTATCTCCGAAGTAGTCGCTTATATAGAACCCTAAAGACAAAGATATGGACAATCTCAAACTTAATAATCTCCCCCTTTGTCTATGTCTTCAACAAAAACACCTCTTGAAGAATGAGATAAGAAGATTCACTGAAGAAGGTAGGCAAGAGGCACTTAAAACTTGGGATGAAGATTTCCATTTCATTTGATGGACAACCCTTTTTACATCTCGGCCATATACAATGGGAAGAAATTAAAAAAGATTACAAAAAAGTAATTCCTTCTCTTGTATCGTTCATCTTCTCCTCATTTTTGTTGAAGGCTAGAACTAGAGGGACTAGGGAGATGACAGTTTAAGTGGCTCAATGTCTCCACTTTGGTTGCCACTGTGTTTAGACGCTGACTGACCATCTGAGGCAACCGTTACTGGTGTTGGTGAAGGTGAGTCAAAAATTGGTTAGCTAATATTAGTCCCAAAAGCGTATAGTTTCAATCTCCCGCGACTGTGCACTGGAAGTCGAAATGAGTTTGACACAAAGCCAAGATTGAGCTTAACTTGATTAAAAAACTGGAAGCTCGAACTTGACTAGAACTCGATTGAGCTTTTTTTAAAATGTTAGAAACTCAACTTGAAAAATAGTCGAGCTACCCGAACTCGACTTGACAAAGCTCGAATCAATTAAATAATTATACTCAAACTCCACTTGAAATCAAATCGACTCGATTAATAAAATAACTTCAATTAGCTTTCAGAGCAAATTTCAAGTCGACATTGTGATACTGAACTCGACTCAACAAGCTACTGAAGCTCGAGCTAACTCCGAGTCAAATCGAAAGTATTCTACTTAGCCTGAGCTCAAGTAGTAGCTCACGAGTAACTTGACTCATTTACACCCTTACCTACGACAGGTTAAGCCTGACTGCGGTCTGCTAGAGAAGTGCTTTAAAGGCAATCACCTTTAACACTTATTGTACAAATTATATTAAATAATAAAAGGCTCATTCATTAATATGATGTTCATTTATTATGTGAATTCATAGTGATCTTAAATCAATTAATGAAGTATGTGATACATAACATAAAGATGAAGGAAATTCGATGAGATTCATATCATGTGTAATTATGTTATTATCTAAACTATCCCTAGTCATATGATCAACAATAATGGACATTGTTGATCCAGATAGACTAGCACATGTTATACTCCTTAGTTGGACTAAGCAATGGATCTCACAAACTGTAAGCATGAGATGAGTTAATATGTGAATGCTTTATAAGAGTAGTCATACATCGATGACCCATACAGACAATCATATGGATTATCTATTCAAATGTTAATGATAGTCTCATCATAGCAATAGATCAAGATGGAATGATCGCATGAGGAAACAAAGAAGTTTTTATAGTTTTGGACAATTTCACAATGCATCAGAGTGATTTCGCAATGCCTAAAATTTCATAATCAGTACCAATTTCTACCTGATTTTGTACTACTGTCAGGGAGCATTGTGAAATTTCGTAATGCCTCCCAGGAGCGTCGCAAAATTACCAAAAGTCATAAAAACAGAAAGTTTGATTTTGATCTCGAAGATATGACTTGTATTAGGAAACTAATTATTCTTGGACTCCAAGAAACCTTAAGATAATCGCTTTAATTAGGGCTAGGAGGATCAAATAAGGGGGAGAACTTTTTAAGAGGTCAATTAATACTCCTGCACTTTTGTAATTTTTCTTTATTTATTCGAGCTGCACTCTTCCTAAAGGATTCAGAAATCTGCCAAGAACTCCACAGAACCTCCCCACCCAAGCTCGCTCGACCGACAGTTACCATGAAGCTGCCGTTAAACCGGCCAAACCGTATTTGGAAAATGTGGGTTATAAAATTTTTCGCTTTCTATCAAAATCACACCTTAGATTTAATAAAAATCCCAAAGATAACGACCGGCACCTGGTCAAGCCCAAATACAAATCACCCGTATATAAAACAAAATACACTCCCAATGTTTTCCAAATGTCAAACTGTTAACAATAAAGCGACTCCTCTGTCCTCATCAAATATAAGATAAGGATAATCCAATATAAGTTTATCGCGAACCTCGTTCTTTTCTCAAAACCATGCATACATATTTTTTACAAAAGATATTTATGCATATACAAATGTCACATTTTAAGTTTTACTAGTTTTAATTTACACCTATCTTATATATAATCACAAAGATAACAGATAGACTGCGTGATCCCGAAAGATCTTTTCTAGCTTCAAAGACTCGCAGACCTCGAAAAATTATTTTAAAACGTAAAACCGTGGCCAAACTGCTCGCTGAGTACTATAAGTTCTAAATGCCGCCGTCGCTTCAGACCTAATATGAGGACTGCACGTAAATGGTCAGAAACCGCTTATGAGAAAACTCGGAAGTTTTTTTCTATGAAAACCATTTAAAACCGACCGAAAAACTATTTCGCTGCTGGAACCGGCTTTCGCCGGGCTGAACCGGTTCAAACTAATTCGCCGCTGGAATTGCTCGAAAACTATTTATGCCGCTGAAAAATTGCATCGCTGGTGGTTAATATCCGAAAGTACTATACCAGAATCAAGTACCAACCACTCGTGGGCCCATATCCGAAATACCCTGTAAGTGATGCCTAAACCTCTGAACCCGGCACTCCAGAAGGAACCTTGGAACACTACTCCGGCTTAAGATGGTCCTGAACACTACGTGATCTATATAGCATAATGGAACCCGGACCAAAATGCTCTGGCCATGGAACCCTGAACCAACACCTCATCGCTATGTACTAAGTCACAACTATATACCTCGAATGTAAGAGGGCTTCACTCACCATATAAATATATAATTATGATCAACCCCCAATTGCCGACCGCGAATATAGCTTAATATAATATCCCCATAACATCGCTTACGCACAATCCGGGAATACATCCGACCTAACCGAGCCGTGCCATCTAGTGGGTTTTGCTAAACCGGGATAAACTGCTTCTTAAACAAATCAAACTTTCTTTCGCGAGTATATACCAATTGGGAGTGTGCAAAAAATGCTTTATAAATCTATATTTTTCGCCACTTTACAAAAATCTGTAATTTAAACACTTCGCTTTAGAAAACGATTTTCAGTACTCACCTTTTTCGACTCAATTTCTTTCAAATCTTGTCAAGACTCTAAATTCCTCGTCTGGATGCTCAAATCACCTTACACAATCCATACAATTGTTTAAAATGCCCTCGCCATCGCTTTACCGAAACATACACAGTAATTGTAACGACCATATCGAACGAATCCCCTCATTCTCTAACAAAACTTTACGCAGTTAGTCCCATTCGACATGGACATCGATAATATGATGAAATTGACCAAAATGTCTATACACATTAAATGCCCCATAAAAACTATCTGGCTTTTAGTCAACTTTCACCTAAGGGACTTTCCATACGCCTTAAAAATTACCCTAAACATTTCTGAAAATTCTGTCCGACTTATCTGACTATACTCCTAAAATTTTAACCCAAACTTGTCCGAAACATTCTCGAATTCAACCGACCGTCCGAACACGCCCCAAAAATTCTAAAATTCATAAACTCGCCTAAAAATTTTGGGATCAAGCTTCTACCTAATCTTCACCTGCCTTCTTAGTACTTCAAGCCATTATATAGCATTTATACCGAAATAACACAAGTAGGCAAATTTTCTACCTTAAAGTTTGACAAAGGCAAGATATTTGGCACTCCATGCTGCACTCAAGGTGATAAATTAATTCTTGTCACCCGATAAACGTCTACAAACTGGATTCGTAGATCCGCAGTTAACAAGCGAGAAGAAAATATAAAAATAAAATCCTCTTTCTCCCAGACGCTCTCCTTCACGCCGTCCGTCCCTGCCCTACGGTTTGCTTTTATTGATTTGATTTTTTTTTTTTTAATTTTATTATTCTTTTTCTTTAATTACTATTCTTATTTTTTTAGATAAATAATGTCTATTACCCCATTCGAGTCTATTTCTATCCCGGAAAATTTTATTTATCATAATTGAATATTCTTTAAATATTTGTCATTTTTCGAGATTTTTCTAAAATCTCGTTTTCAGGTTTCACTCTAAACCCGTCGCTCTACAAATTGCAAAATATTCGAATCGCCTCGAAATTTAACGAAACTTTCCTTTGGTTACTAGATTTCGCGAGATCTAACTTAATCTACACCGCTTTCGTCATTCGGGAGATCTAGAGAATTTTCGAGACTTCCCGAACTATTTTGGTAATTTATTACAGCATATCCTTTTAAAATTCCATAATCGGGTTTTCATCCACTTTCCTAATTGCAAAAGTGCCACAATCTTGAAAACTTATACTTCACCCCTAAACCAATTTTCAAAAATTCTATTATTATGGCACTAAAATACTGGGGCGAGTTCTCTAAGGCACATACTCTGCCACACATGTCGCACAACCCTCCCGATCTGGCGTTACAAATCCTCCTCCTAACACTTCGTCCTGAAACGAACAAAACCAATATGTTGAGATACCTAATCCGAAAACAATCGATGATATTGGATCGGCAAGATCCGAGCCTCGACCCCAGCAGCCTTTAATTCCACATGATCTCCATAAAACTTCGACTAACTGAATGACCTTTATTCCCGCAAAATCTCGGCTTCTCTCGCGATCTACTATCCGCACTGGCTCCCAAGCCCCTTTATAGGTCAAATTATCCTTTAGCTTCTACCGTCGATCTCTCGAGTACATGGAGGGATTCTGAATGTATTTCTATGAAAGATGCGATACATGAAACACACATGAACCTAGACAACTCGAGGAAGGTCTAATCTATATGCTACCGGGTCTCACTCGCACACTGGCATGGCCCGGCGTGTATTCGGCCCCACTCTTTCCGCTGCCTTCCAAATTGACACCTTCCAAGGGAAACTTCAGGAAGACCCGCCCACCTTAACCAGATCTCTGGCCGCGGTTGGTCTCATAACTTTTTCTCTCGGGCTTCATCTCGCTATTCTGAAACTGCCTCGACAATCCGATCTATCTAAGGTAATTACATTTCAACTCTCGCCTATCGCCTTCCTCTCTCCTACTTCATCCTTAAAGATATAGGGAGTACCGATACTCCGCCATGTATCGTTTCCAAATGGAGTCATGCCTATGCCGGATTGATAACTCCGTTGTCAGAAGCACCCATCGAGATAAATGCGTATCCCGCCTTCCCTTAAACTTCATCACGCATGCTCTAAGCATATCCTCTCTAGTGTTCCGAATAGTTCTCTCCGACCGACCATCACCGAGGGACGGAAAGTCGCGCTAAAGTGCAATCAAGTCCCCATGGTACCAGAACCGGACCAAAACTGATGTGAATTCGTCTTGCCTCGAGACTATCGACATAAAGGAACACCATGTAATCTAACTATCTCCTCCACATATAATCAGCCAATCATTCAACTAAGTCATCGCTAATCGAGAAAATGCGCCGATTGCTAGTCTATCCACTATCACCCATATGGCATCGTGGTTTGCCTCGAGTTCTCTAAGCCCCAGAACAAATCCATAAGAATCTTATCCCACTTCCATACAGAACCTGCTGGGCCGACCTTTCCCGCGGCTTCGGGTGCTCGCTTTCACCGCCGACGTTAGGCATCTAGATACGAAAATCTCGCACTTCCTTTTTCACTCTTCCACCAATACGCCCCCGAGAGTACGATACATCTGGTGTTACCAGATGCATGGCATAAGGCCGAAGAGCGAGCCTCTTCCATGATTTCCTTTAGTTCAATTCTTATTCCGTGTACACACATTCGACTCTCTAACTCATTACGCCATCGTTCTAACTGAACTCCGTTTCCTACCACCCTCAATCTCGCCCTCAACTTAATCATCTCGAAACCCGCTTCGACCTTCCGATCTCGATCCACTAAGAGACGAACATAAATGACGCCAACAAAGGTCCTCAGACGCCTTACCTCGCAACCGAACTCCCAAAGACCTCAACTCTATCAACAATGGGAGATATACCGTCGCAGACAAGATAGGAAACCTCCTAAGCCTCCGGCTAAGGCATCTACCACTACATCGCCTTCCCTGATGGTACTTATCAGGCAATCATAATCCTTAATCAACCCAACCACGGCGCCTTTTGCTAAGCTCTTTCGAGTAAAGATATATCGCAGCTCTATAATCTGGTAAATATCTCGACAAGGAACACCGTATAGATAATGCTCTGCATCTTTTAGAGCGAAAACCACCGCCGTTGCTCTAAATCATGGCTCAGTAGTTCTCGCTGCTTCTTTAACTGACGGAAGCATAAGCTATCACTCTGCACCATCCCGCATCAAACATGCCCCTAACCTCGTCTCTGAGGCATCACTATATACCACATAACCGTCCTTTCCCGACCTGCAGGCACACGGAGCCGCCGTCAATCTCCGTCTCAGCCTCCTCAAAACTATGTCGCGTATCCGACCACCAATTTCGATCCTTTTCACAGATCGTCAACTGTCATATCTTTGAAAATCCATCAACAAATTTCGTAATAACCTCGCCAATCCAAGGAAAACCGCGAACTTAAACATTGCGGGCGCTCAGCTCACTATGCCAATCTTCGAGGATCCACACTAATACCTTCACGAAAAATGACACGACCCAAGAAAGCTACTTCTGTCTAACCAAACCTGGCGACTTACTAAACTTAAGATAATCGGGCGCCTAAGAATCTGCAATATCGCCCTGAGATGCTCGCATGTTCCTCTCAACCGCCGAGTACTGTGAATGTCATCAATGAATACGATCACAAACTTCTAAATACTGATCGAATATCCCGTTCATCAAATCCATGAACGCAGCCAGCATTAGTCAACTAATGGCATCACTAGAACTCAGAATGATCAGATTCGTTCCGGGCGTTTTAGAAACATCATTCTCCTGATTCCCTAATCGATGGTACCGACCTGGGGGTCAATCTTAATATACCCGAGATCCATGCATTTTTTTTTTTGGTCAAATAGCTCATCTATACGAGGAAGCTTGATACCGCGCGTATTTGGTCGCTCTCGATTCACTGCCTATAGTCTATACATCAAACTCCGTAAGCTTCCATCTTTCTCTTTACGAAGAGAACCCAGAGCTCCCCACCTGCAGAGGTACTACAAAATTCCGGAGTGAAAGTTCCTCGCTTAGCAATTCCTCCAATTGCTTCAATTCTTTCCAACTCGTCGGCGCCATTTTGTATGGAGGAGCTGATTCGCTTGGGCCCCCTGAGAGTCAGTTCAATAACGAACTTAGTTTCTCTATCCTGGTAAACCCAAATATCCGAAAGACACTCGGGAACTCTTCGACTACGGGATGTTCCTTCAAATTCGTGTCCCATCGTTCCAAGTGTGTGTGTGGTGTAAGTGTGTGTGTGTGGTGTGTGTGGTAGGTGTGTGTGTGTGGGTGTGTGTGTGTGTGTGTGTGTGTGTGGGTACCCTCCACCACAAATGCCAAATAACCCCGGCAACCTTCCGAAGCATTTTCAAGCTATTGCTGGCATTAATGAGACTGGGGGGTGGGCGATCTCTTCTCGATTCCCCCTCAAATATCACGCCCTGCCTCCGGTCAACCAATCTTACTTCTTCTTATAGAAATTCCAGGCTCTATGCCCGGATAACCACCATACCCAAGATTATATCGAAATCATGGATACCTTAACACTCATCAACCGCCGGAAAATCCTTATTCGATCACCAATCTACTACTCCGAACTATCCTTTCTGGATGTCGATAAGATCCCCATTTGCACTCGGAACCACCATACGAATCATCTATAAAGCCGACTCTATCCGGTGCCTCTCGAATGGTACCGAAATAAATGAACGAGCGGCTCCCGGTCCACCAATGCATATGTGCATCATGATCGTGAACCAAATCATACCGCAATCACGCTCCTGTGATGACCGGGCCTCCCGCCAGGATCAGAATATTCGGAGTCTGAGCACGAGCACCACTCAACTGCTAATCTGCATCGCCGCTCCCGCACCCTACCGCGACCTCTACCGTGTGTCAGACGCCATCTTCGGTCGAACCACCCCTACTACCGACCGGGACCGCCGGTGCCCGGGGCGGGGGATGCCACTGTACCTACCTCAGAGGTCTCATGCCAAATGACTAACCGGCGACGCCTCGATAAAGTGACCTTCCCGTCGCAATGGAAACATCCCGTCATATTCATCCCGGCACCTCCGAGATGCCTCCTCGACATGTGGCACGGAAAGATGATCCCCAAGATCTACCACCTCCCGGTGCTCGCCGGGCGATCGCATTCCGATCCCTGCCTAGATGTCAAGCCTCGCCTCTGAGCCTCTACCGTCATCCATTTCTTTCCTTTCTACTAGACCGACCGGAAAGTTCGGTCGACTACAAGGCCGAAGACCTTCATCAAGTTCGCCGCCCCGAGTTAGAACTAAACTCGCCCTTTCTACCTTTAGTGCAACCTCAAACCCTTTCATAAAATCTGCCGCTGCTTACTTTAAAAAGTTTCTAAAAACTTTTCATAAACTATTTCGCTTGCTTTTACTATGTCCTATAAACACTCCGGAAACTTCTCAGGTATCTACCGGCTGCTGGAAATACTGTGGCCGGCCACCTTTTTCCCAGAATTATGGTGGAAAGACCATAGTCTACGTCACTACACAGCTAGAACGCTAACCCCATCTAACCATAAGCCCCGCCTCCGGTCGCCTACCATCATCGTTTAACCCCCACTTGGGAGAGCATTCCCATCATGCCCCTCTCGTCTTCCAGAGGCTCCCGCATCTCGACTCCGTACCGCCGTCAATCAGATAACCCGATCCATCTGTGGTACCGCCACCTCCAGTCTCGGCGCCTCGATGGTTCGCTGGGACCGGATTCATTGAAGCATTTTCAGATCTAGGGTGTGCCCGACATAGGGTCCCGTGGTGCCTCCTAAGTGAAGTCCTAGATCGACCTCTACGATCTCGTCCAGACATAATGTTGTGAATTTCAAGATTAAAAGATTCGGGCGATTAATCTCTTCAATATTTGACGTGATGCAAGGATTAGCAAAACAATGTAGGCTGCGATAGAAAATCATTATAAAAACAATTCTATAGGAAATACCGCGAAAACGCATAAAAACAGCGAACCATCGCCTAAAACCGCTCTCGATACCAAGTCACGCACCCCCTTCCTAAAGGACAGAAATCCGTCAAGAACTCCACGCAACCTCCCGTACCAAGCTCGCTCGACTGACAAGTTACCATGAAGCTAAGCCGTTAAAACTGCTGAAACTGTATTTGGAAAATGTGGGTTATAAAATTTTTCGCTTTTCTATCAAAATCACACCTTTAGATTTAACGAAAATCCCATGAAGATAACGACCGCACTGGTCAAGCCTGTAACACAACCACCCGTATAAAACAAAAATACACTCCCAATGCTTTCCAAATGTCAAACTACAACAATAAAGACCTCCGGGTCCCTCATCAAAATATAAGATAAGGATAAATCCAATATAAGTTTATCGCAACCTGTTTTTCTCAAAACCATGTATACATATTTTACAAAAGATATTTACATATACAAAATGTCACATTTTAAGTTTTACTAGTTTTAATTTACACCTTATCTTATATATAATCACAATATCCACGCTTCAGACTGAGGATCTCGAAAGATCTTTCGCCAAGACTCTGACCTCGAAAAATTATTTAAAAACAAAACTCGTGGAGCCAAACTGCCTGAGTACTATAAGTTCTAAATGCCGCCGCTCGGGCTGCTTTCAGATTCTAATGGCGAACTGGTATTTAAATGGTCAGGAACGTTTTATGAGAAAACCGGCTTTTTTCTATGAAACCATTTCAAAACCGATTCAAACTATTTCGCCGGTTAAACTCTGCTTCTCGCCAATAAAAATCGCTCAAAACTAATTTCGCCGCCGAAATCGCTCAAAACTATTTATGCCGCCGGAAAACCGTGACGTTGGTGGTTAATATCCGAAAGTACTATACCCAGAAATCAAGTACCAACCACCTGTGACCCATATCCGAATACCCTAGAAGTGCCTCTAACCCTGAATCCGGCACTCCAGAGGAACCCTGAACACTACCCGACTAAGATGGTTCCAAGTGAACACTACTGATCTATATAGCATGCAATGGTGTCCCTGTGACTCAAAATGCTTCCTGGGTGATTAACCTCTAACCAACACCATCGCTATGTACTAAGTCGCGCTAATCAGGTACCTCGATCGTGCAGAGGGCGACCTCACTATATAACATATACTATATCTAACCCCACCGGCCACCGCAATATAAGCAATATAATATCCCATAACATTGCCATGCACAATCCGAAATACATTCGACGGAACCGAAATGCCATCTAGGGTTTTGCTAAACCAGACAACCAAGTTTCTAAATACTAAATCAAACTTTTTCATTGAGTATAACAATTGGGAGGTAAAAAATGCTTTATAAATCTATATTTTCAAAAGCACTTTACAAAATTGTACTTAAACACTTTCGCTTTTAGAAAACGATTTTCAGTACTCACCTTTTCTCTACTAATTTCTTTCTAAATCTTTGTCAAGCACCCCCAAATTCTCGTCGATGCTCAAATCACCTACACAATCCATACAAATTACAATGCTTTCTCGCTTAATTGCTTAACATAAAACATACACAGTGGCTTTCTAAAATAGACCCATATCGAATCAACTTCGATTCTAACAAAACTTTACGTGCGGTCCCATCTCGATTTGATGATTCATAATATGATGCAATCAACAAAATGTCCATAATAATATTAAATGCCTCATAAAAACTATCTGCTTAATAACTTTAATTCATGGATCTTTCCTATATAGTCTAAAAAACACTTCCCAAACATTTCAAAATTCGTCCAATTTATCCGACTATACTCCTAAAATTTTAACCCAAACTTGTCCGAAAACAGCCCCGAAATTCACCGAGATCGTCCGAACACATTCCCAATTCTTAAAATTCATAAACTCGCCTAAAAATTCAGGATCAAGCTATTTAATCTTCACCTGCCTAAGAAAGTACCAGCCATTATATGTTATTTTTAGCCGAAAATAACACAAAGAGGTGATTTTCTACTCAAAGTTCGACAAAAGCACAAGATATTTAAGATTCCATGCCAGCTCTTCGCGTATACCAATTTTGCCTTCTGCTCCGATGAACGTCTACGATCCGATTTTCGTAGATCTGAGAAAGAAATAAGGAGAAGAAAATATAAAAATAAAATCCTTTTCCCGTACGCTCCTTCAGTCAACTGTCCTCGCTCTACTGCTTGCTTTTTTTTTAATTTTATTATTCTTTTCTTAATTAATATTCTTATTTTTTAGATAAATAATGTCTATTACCCTATCTGAGTCTATTTCTATCCCTAAAATTTTATTTATCATAATTGAATATTCTTTTAAATATTTGTCATTTTTTGATTTTTTCAAACTCAAGCTGTGTTTCACTCTAAACCCTGCCGCCTGTAAATTCGCAAATATTCCGACTGCCTCCCTGAATTCTTAACGAACTTTTCCCGGGTTACTAGATTTACAGATCTAACTTAATTCCAAGACAAATCAAGCCACATTCGAGATCTGTAATTTTCGGTACTTCCCGAACTATTTTGGTAATTTATTATTATTATTATCCTTTAAAATTCCATAATTGAATTTCACCATCCACTTTCTTAATTGCAAAAGTGCCACAATTCTTTGAAAACTTTATAATTTCTCACCCTTAAACCACTTTCTAAAATTCTATTATGGCACTAAAATAATTATGAAGCCTCTGTGCACATACTCTGCCATACCGTACAATCTCTCGATCTGTGTGTTACATTATTAATATAAGCTTTCAATGACAGACTTTCTTCTTATTTTCGTTATGGCTTGTCTCGAAGTCATGAGCGAGTAGTTTTCTTTCTCGTGGGTGAGGGATCCAATCCACCCCACCATGGAAACAAAGGGATCATGAAGTGTCATACCTAAAGATAAAGGCTTGACACACGGGAGATCGCCCAAGGCTCTGTACATCACTTGGGACACCTACAGATGAGTGGCACATATTCTTAACTATCTATATAAGAGTCTCTCTTCTTCAACTAGTTTTCGACACTTGACAAGTCTCGAATGGTATATCGGTGCTTAGACCACACACCTTTGACCTAGCATGTGGAAGAGATTGTATCTTGCTCGGAATCCACCAAAGGGTCGAGTTGAGAACCTGTCAGACACCTTTAAACACCGGTAAGATCTACTCTATCATATACCTAGTTGAACTGTCATGACTTTTACATTTAAATCTTAAACAAAAAGTTTGTTTTTTAAATTTGCACTTTTGATTCATAACAAGTATGGTATTATCCACCACCATCACCAAAAAGCCCACCACCGTTCAAATAAGATTAAAAAGAGACTAATTTGTTCCTACTAGTGCCCTAACAGATTGAGCTATTAGGGACAAAATGCTTATCAAGCTGGCACTGTCCTCGTAGAAGCCAAACACGGGTGCAAAAGAAAATAAATGTGGGGAACAAGGATGTTAAAAAACCCAAGATGTTTTAAGAACACGATACTAACTCTAAGTCAAACTATAAGCCATGCTTTAAATAGATTTTCCAACATTCAGTAAATTGGATTTGCCCAAATTCTGACTCAATGTCAAACATAGGTCTTGAATTTCTCTCATAATATTAATTTTTTGTACTACAATACCAAGTACACCAATAATTAAAGTCCCACAATAATTAAAAATATTTAATAAGCTAATCCCATACCAAAGGCATCTTCCATCATAATCCGTCTTGTTCGACGCCCAGCCTAATCAAAGCCTTTTAGCTGATAGCATCCCACTATAAGCAGCACTGTTTACCCCAGCAGCCGTATTCTCGCTACCAATAGGAAATGTGATATTCATATCTTGTATTTTTTTGCTATTATATGCTTACTGGAAAAATATGATTCATTTATGTGTTTTTGAAAACGGCTCCGAGTCGCCACTTATTTTTGTTTTATTTTTTTGGGTTATAAAATCAAATAAGAAAGAAAATCGCAAATACGACTCATAATAGAAAAGCTGGTATGGAAAACCGAGTCTAAGTCTGGGTCGCCACTTATCGAGGTACAGATGTGGCAGCCGCACCACCCAGCAAGCCCCTTAAAAATCTGATCTCTACTACACAAATTGAGTAAACATGTCAATTGATTGGTTAATCTATTAGGCACCAAGCAAAGAAAATAATAAATTAGAAGCAAGGTAGAAAATAGAATGAAAATGGGCATCCTTGGGTAAATCAATAGAAGTAATTTCATGAAACAATATTTGGTACATATTAACCGATTAGATAGTGTGTGGAGTTCTAAGACACAATTCCTACTAGTGGACTATTTTTGTAGTCTCTGAATTTCAGCAGTTTGAGTCTCAACTTTCATGTGGGACATCAGATGTGCAGTTACAAGATATATGTAATAAGTAAAAGCACACACAATATTTTACGTGGTTTAGCAAATGTCTACGTCCATAGGGATGTGCCCAGATGTAAGGATTTTCACTTATCTGATTCAAGGTTACAATTACTCTTATGTGGTATGAGACTCCCTCTCTATCCCTTTCTTTAACCTAATCACTCATAGTGGAACTCAGAATGAACTCCCTTTATTCCATTCTCTACAACATCACATACTCATACCCACATTACATGGATAAGATGAAGAAATTCAAAACATCATCTTTCACCATGGTAAAAGAATTTTAATGTGCAATACCTCAACTGAAAGATTCGCATTCTCAAAGATTTCCAACTTTGCTTCGTTTCTTTATCACATTTCCCGAAATTGTGATTTAGGCAACTTCCAGCCCCAATTTACAAGACCGTATCTCGGTCTTAAGCCCTTGATGTAGTCGATCCTTATCCTAATATGACTCAATAATACTTTCATTTTCGAACTTGCCTTTAAGCCATCTCGACTAATAATAAGGAAACTTGTCGCCTAAGTATCTTCTTTAGAATAGAAACCCGGTTTGTTTTTAATTCTGGGCTTTGATAGAATAGTGACGGATCTTCTTGATTTGATATTTATCCACTTGCCAAAACGATCCTAGGCATATCGTTCCTTCCCCCAAGTACCTGAGACTCCCAAGGTTCCAAATAACTTGTGATTCCACGCCGCCTCTAAACCCTAGTCTAGACTTCAAGTGGTGTCACATCCTCAAGATTGCGGACTCCGCTCTTAGTCCGAACTACTTCTTGGTTCTACCTAGGACTTCATGTTTAAACCATCAAATCTTCACTAAACTCGATCTCTAAACTAGTCATCTTCTTATGCTGTAACCCTTTGAGATCGAAGATACGGACAATCTTAAACCCAATAATCTTCCCTGTCTTCGCAAAAACACCTCTTAAAGAATGAGATAAGAAGATTCATCAAGAAGGTAAGCAAGAAGCACTTGAAACTGGGATGAAGATTTCCATTTCATTTGATGGACAACCCTTTTTACATCTCAGCCATATACAATGGGAAGGAATTAAAAAAGATTACAAAAAAGTAATTCCTTCTCTTGTATCATTCATCTACTCCTCATTTTTGCTGAAGGCTAGAACTAGAGGGACTAAAGAGATGGCAGCTTAAGTGGCTCAGTGTCACCACCGTGTTCATACACTGATTGGTCATTAAAGGCAACAACTGCTGTCGGGTGAAGGCGAGTAAAAACCGGCTAGCCAATGTCGGGTCCCAGCATATGCTTCGCTCCCGCGACCGGGAGTGTAATCGAGCTCAGCTAGTTGAGTCGACATAGCCAAGATCGAGCCCAACTTCTGATTAAAAACTTAAAGCTTGAACTGACTCAAACTCGATCAAGCTTTTTTTCAAATGTTCAAAACTCGACTCGAAAAATAGTCAAGTTACTCGAACTCAACTTGACAAAGCTCGAATCAATTAAAACATTAATAAATAATATATCCTAACTCGACTCGACTCGACACAAAATAGTAAATTCCATTGCTTTCTGCGAAAGCAGCCGTAGCCCAGTATTATGATATTTCTTGAACTCAACTCGACAAGTTACTAAAGCTCGGTCACCCGATTAACTCCGAGTCGAATTGAAAGTATTCTATGAGTCGACTCGAGTATTCTACGCAGTCGAGCTCGAAAGACCCACGAAGTCGAGCTCGAGCAGTTTCTCATCAGCAGGTTTTGATCAAGAACCCTTACCCGCTAAGTAGTCAGTCCCGACTACGCTTGTTGTATATGCTCCCAGTTGGGTATTACCTTTTACACTTATCACGAATTATATTAATTAATAAAAGGCTCATTCATTAATCTGATGTTCATTTATTATATGAATTGTCAATGATCTTAAATCAATTAATGAAGTCCGTGATACATAACATAAGTTACGAAGGAAATCTTGATCTATATCATGTGTACTATAGTATCTAAACTATCCCTAAATATACGACTCTAACAAGAACGACATTTGGCTGATCCAGATAGACTAGCACATGTTATACTCCTTAGTTGGACTAAGCAATGGATCTCACAAACTATAAACATGAGATAATTAGAGTTAACATTCTGATGCTTGCTAAGAGTAGTCAAGTGTAAGACCCGAGAAATTCCAATTTCTGGAAAAAGGGCAAAATCGTCATTTTGGTTACAAAATTGTAATTTCAGTTAAAAAATCCAAAATTTATTCTTTGTATCTCGGATGATGAAAACTGACACCGTTGGAATCGCCTCGAAATCTAGCTAGCACGTAAAATTTCAGAGAATCTCGGCACAATGAAAGGACACGCGAGCAAGATCGTTGCCGCGTCAGAAACGACATCTCGACGTGACAAAGTCAGTATAACACGTACTCATGTGCTATAAGTGGCATGAATAGAGAAATGATGAAAATGGACGACCGAGATAGTGCCGAGTATCAAAACTGGGAAAAGAAGAACATAATGGTCATTAATTAAAGTGTTAAGTTAGAAAAGGACAAAAATGAGAATAGTTCTCATCTTCTTCAAATATCAAAAAGGGAAAAACGTGAATTGAAGCAGGGGAGATGCAGAGGGTGCTGAAATGGTGGGTTTTAGAGTGAGAGAGTGTCAATTCTCTCTAGAATATCAAGTAATCCGACCGCCGATTCGGGGACGAGAAGGAAAAGTCGTTTACGCGAGAGGCCTACGCTGCAGCCTGATGCATGAGTTTAGACAACCCGTGGAGGCAAGGGTTTCTCCACTTGAGTTTTACACTTTATTTAAGTGTTTTCAATGCTTCGGGGCTGGATTGAGGCCTCAATCCTATTCGACCTGGCCCCAAAATTCAGGACTCGACCGTTGTAATTTTTCAGGCCCGGCTCCGCACAACCGTGGGCGGGGGCTGCCTGGGTTAATTGTGTGTTGATTTACGGATTAAATGAAGTTTGGTATGCATAAATTCCACGGCTTGAAACCCGGCGTTCACTAAGTGAACCGATGATCGGGTGATTTTTCGAGAATAAGAACTGAGGGTTTGATCATTGTAGTCCACGCGAGCTAATTTTCATGACGGGTGCTTTGGGAGATGAATAAAGGCAACAAAATAAATTTTGTGAATTAATGCTTCGGTCGAGTAATTCAAGTAGAATTGCTCGTTTTTGGATCATTAGCCCACGCAGCTAATTTTGATGCCATGAAATGAGAAATTACATAACATGATTGTGTGATTTAATTTTTATATGAATATATGCATGTTTATATATTTACGCGACATGGGGATCGTAAATCTGACCGATATTACGATTCCATATGCACCGGGAGCACCCTAGATGATAGGAGAGTGCATGAGGTGAGTCTAGAGTGAATGGTTTCTGAGGGTTGTCTAAAACTAAAAATGATCTGGAGAAATTCATAACAATATCAATCGCCTATACTACCAACTGACACATCTAGAGGTAGTCCATAAATATTATAAATTGTCTGAGACGAATCTAATCGATATATATACATCTGAGGGTCGGGCCCACAAATAAATATAAAAATTCTCACAATGAGGCTTAGGCGAGTGTGGAGGGAGCTCCAAGTGGAGGACCCCTGCAAGTATGAGTTGGACAAGTTAAACATTCAAGTGGGATCATACATTCGCTGAACGAGTGTTTATTTCGGGAGCATCAAGACCGCACTTAGTGAGTAGCCCACTTAAAGGTGATTCCACCATCGAAAGAACATTAGCTCACCCCGTCGAGGGATACTATTTTACAAGCATAGGAACGGTGAGGGGACTAAGCCAGTCTCTGGGAGACGTGAGGTTTAGAAGAAAGTCGATCGCGCTGTTACATGTATTAAATGTGAGCTGTAATTATTTAATTTTTAATATATGTCGTATAAGAGTAAAATTTGAACTCTTGAACTACGGTTGATAGTTTGATATATACATTGTTATGAGTATCGGTAGTAGTTTAATCATAGTATTATATTGAATTTAATTTGGAGACCAGTTTATCTGATTTTGTATTTAGGTAGAGCTCATTACAAAGGAGACTACGCGATTTTACGTGAAAAATGTCGGGTCACCCAGGCATTCCGCAGTATTAAGCGGGTTGACGGGTGATCAGCGAACTCGAGGTTTTGGGGCATCACATCAAGTACATTGGATGACCTGATATGAGACAATCATATGGATTATATATTCAAATGTTAGTAATAGTCTCATCATAGCAATAGATCATGATGGAATGATCGCACGAGAAAACAGAGAAGTTTTTATAGTTCTAGACAATTTCGCAATGCATCAGAGCAATTTCGTAATGCATTAGAGTGATTTTGCAATGCCTCTGCAGCATTAGAATTTAAATGTCGATTACCGGTTTACGCATGATTTTATCTGTCGAGGGCATTGTGAAATTTACCGCAATGCCTCCTGGAAGCGTTAAGATCTAGAAGTCATAAAAATAGAAAGTTTGATTATGATCTTGGAGATATGACTTGTATTAGGAAACTAATTGTTCTTGGACTCAAAGAAACCCCTCTAGAGAAGCACTTTAAATAAGGATAGGAGGATCAAATCAAGAGAGAACTTTTGAGAGGTTGAATTACCTAGACTTTTGTAATTTTTCCTTATTTATTAATATAATCAACATGATTTTTGCACTTATTCTCATTCTTTTTCGTTTATGGCTTGTTCAGAAGTCACCATGAGTGAGTAGTTTTCTTTCTTGGGGTGATGTGGATCCAATCCACTCCACCATGGCAATAAAGGGGATTGTAGCGCTTCATACCAAAGATATAGCTTTGATTACTCGTTAGAGACCTAAAGGTCAGGTGTACATCAGTTGGGGACCCCCCGTATCGAGTGATAGTAGTCATGTTCCCCCAACTATTTGTATAAGAGTCTCTTTGCTCTTCAACTAGTCTTCTTGACACTTGGCAAGTTGGAATGGTATGTTGGGTGCTTGAACCGCGCCTTTGACTGCTTGTCCCGGAAGAGATTGTATCTTGCTTGAATCCACGAAAAGTCACAGTTGAGGGCACATGGACACCTCCTAAACACTTTGGTAAGATCTCTCTATCATACACCTAGTTGACTGTAAGCGGCTTTTGTTCATCTTGAGCAAAAGTTTGTTTTTAAATATAGCATTTCCTTAAATTTGTTTTATATCTCAACAAGATTCCAAATCTCTACCTCTCTCTGTGACATGATGAAACAGCGTTGTGTTAATCACTGAAGCCTAATTAAAATGAGATTGAGATATAAAAACATAATTAATGAAAATTTGCTATATTTAAAAAGCAAACTTTTTATTAATTGTCTAAAATCATAAAAGTTCAAAATTTTAATAATAATTTTCCCTATTTAAAAACAAACTTTTATTCGATTTAGAATGCAAAAAATCATAAAAGCTCATGATTTTAATACTAATTTTTCTTATTTAAAAATCAAACTTTTTGTTCAAGATTTAAATATAAAAGTCATAAAAGTTCGGGATTTTAATACTAACTTTCCCCGATTAATATTATATCCTCAAAATATAGCTTTTAACATGGTCTCAAAGTAAATGTAGAGTAGGTAAACAACTTAGGCAAAGGAATGGAACCCAGGTAGAATAGTAAATACCGCAACGAACCAGGGGCATAAGCGTAAAAAGAGCTCATGAGCGCGTAAAGTCTCTGTAACAAACATTTGAAATATCCAACAAACAATTGGTGAAGCCATAACCTCTCTGTTTCTCCCTCCCTCTCTCTCTCTCTCTCTCTCTCTCTGAGATGGTTTCAAGAAGTGAAGTCTTGGAATCGAAAGCAGAAGAAGTAGCAGCTTCAGCTTGAAGAGCCATGTCGATTTCGATTCTCGAAGCCTGCAAGAAGAGAAAGAGACGGCCGAAGCTCTTCGGATTTCACACCTTCGCCGATCCTGGATTTGCCCCATCAATCCGACAAGGCCATTTTAGTGATAACATTCGAGTATTTCTTCGGGAATGCGCTGAGGTTGAAGACTATAATTTTCACGGAATGCCCATTTGGTGTACGCTTCTTGTGAACGAAAACAGAGGCTTCGTGGTTCCTGTTTATACTGTTGAAGAGAGTGTCAAAGCCTCTGCGAAGCCTTTTTGTGATCAATGTAGATGCACAGGTGAGAGTTGGAATCGAGGTTTTATCTTAATCCGTTTGAATTGGTTTTTCTTTTTAATTTGAGGCCGTGGGGTTTGAGGATTTTGTGTTTGGGGGATTTTAATTTAGGGTTTTTTGGGTGGTTTTAGGTTGGAGCAATCACTTTGTGTCGAAGAGAAGATATCATTTTATAATTCCGATCGATGAGGAGTGGAATAAGCCGTTGGGCGATGGTGTTTTTGATGACCAAACCCACTTGCTGCATGGTATGATTCACTGTAATGGTTTTGGTCACCTGATTGGCCTCAACGGGATTGAAGGAGGTTCAAGGTATCTCTGTGGGAGAGAGATCATGGATCTCTGGGATCGAATTTGCACACTTCTTCGAACTCGGTGAGTAATTTGAGTTTCAGGATTTTGTTTTTGTTTGTTTTTTTTCTGTTTTATTCATTAATTTTCTCTTGCAGGAGAATTACAGTGGAGGATTCATCGAGGAAGCGATGCATGGATCTTCGATTGCTCCACGGAGTTGCATACGGCCATCCCTGGTTTGGTAGATGGGGGTACAAGTTCTGCCTGGGAAGTTTCGGGGTTAAGGAAATCAATTACAAAAGGGCGATAGAAATTCTCGGCTCGCTGGAATTAGATCAGATCATCCATGATTTTGGTTGCACTGACAAATGCACGGAAATCAGATCGATTTTTCAATACTACAGAGATTTGAGTGAGACCCAATTGATAACACTCAAAGATATCCTCCAAGGATCATAGCCTCTCAAATCGAGCTCCTGCCCCAAAGGTATTGAACACAGCTTCTTCTTCTCTGAAACTTTCCTCAAGAAGGTCGCTGAAGTAGGCCTTCTCTGAATAGAAAACGACGAAGGTTAGGAAATTCAGCTCGTTTATCGTCAATATGGACAGTCGTTGGCCAGCGAGAAGATTAGAATATGCAGCAGAGGTGATTGTTAATGCATTGAAAGAAAAGAGAGAAACTGAGTGTACCCATGATGGAATGACTAGGCAGGAAGTGAGAGATGCGGCTAGAATGCATATCAGTGACACTGGTTTGTAGGTGTAATGCTCAAATCAATGAACAATGTGATTGTTGGAAATCATGTTGTCCGTCGTTCTGTTAATCCGGCCACTCGAATTCTAGAATACACACTCAGGGAGCTTGGTAAGCTTGGTAAAGGTACTCCAGACAGTGATATGGAATTAGAAACAATTCCCAAGCTATCTATAGTGCCTGGTGCTGATGTTTACAGCGATGTGGTTTATTTGTATAGGAATGTGCTATTGAATTACCTGATTGAGTGGGTTGGTGCCAACTACGACGGTTTCTGGAGCCAGCAAGCACTTAGTGAAGGAATGGCCTTTCAGTGATGAAGATGATCAGCTACTGAGGTTTGTGTGCCATGTGATGCCAAGTTCGAGCGAGCGAGAAAATTTCACTAGGGAGTTTCCTCCTGGAGAGTTCATTGTGGTTCCTCCCTATGCCACTGTTGGTGAGCTAGAGGGAGCTGTGGAAGGACACTGAAGGATACTTACTGCATCATGGAGCAGATGATAGTGACCGAGATCGAAGGCATGGATGGAATAGCGGATGAGGAAGTGCTTTTTGGCATGATCGAATCGGGTTCAGAGATCTGGATGAGAGGAACTGGTATGTGTATGGAAAATTGGTTTAAGTATGAGGTGGGGCTGAGAATTGGAAAGTGAACTCATGAATGGCGCTGTAGACTGACGATGGGAGAGGATGATAACGTGACATTTTGTGAGGTCTGGCAGCACACTGCTTGCAGCGGCATCGACGATTCTGAGACTGTACCACCTCTGTTTGTTTGCCCCAAATGTTGTGCCATGCTTATTCCTGCAAGATTGGAGTCTTCAGATTGTGGAGGCAGCATGGAATTGGCTCCAGTCTATCAGGTTGGGATGGAGTTGTACTAAATCATACATTTTCAGGTTCAAGATGGCAGCTCTCAATGAGGAGATACAGAAGTTGTTGTTGAGGATGGGAGTGGTTTCATCAGATTCCTGTCTGCTGCTGGTTTTGCATTTTTTCTTTTGTATTTGTTGGTTGTTGTGATAACACTACACTGACTCAGAGAGGTAAATTTCAAAACATACTTTCCATTCTTTGTAAACTGAAAATAGATTCAATAAAGTGCTGCATTGATCCAAATTGAAACTTTTAAGGCCCGATTCAAATTTCACGATCCATGTATGCTTAGGCCTGTTTAGTAGGTAGAAAATTTTTACATTTCTCTGTTCAAACTTTAAAACAGAAACGCGTTTAGTTCGAATCAGAATAGCAATTTTGAAAACAAAGAAAATGAATTCAACTGTACCGGCATTTTATATATGAATCGAAAGCGATTATCTTTATTTTCCTTGTTTTCCCGTTAAATCGCTCGCAGGATTTGGTCGATTGGGATAAAACGAAAACACGGGATTATGGCTATTTTTTTATTTTCTTCCCTTTCGTTTTCCAACATGGGATTATTTTCTTCTCATCAAGCTCACGAAAACACGGGATTGTGAATAGTAACCTGTATTTTAAACACATTTTCATTGTTTTCATTAACTTTATTTTCAAGAAAATGGTTTTATAAAACGGATTTTCTTATTCTTTATTTTCAACTAAATTCAAGTACGAAACGTATTTTTGAAAATGAAAACTAAAGATTAGAATACATTGAAAATTTTCATAATTAAGATTTTGGATAGAGTTAAAATTTTAGTGAACTAAACGGGGCCTTATGCATGTTATGCAGTTTTGAGCTGGGGTTCTAATATTTGGGTTCCGTCTTAGTCATGTTTATCGGGAAGCAGATAGAGCAGTTATTTAGCTAATTTGGTAGACTGCGATGGGGTTGAAATAATAGGAGGCCCATGGCCTGGGGTATGGCAGATATCGGGATTAAGGCGGGCCAAATGTATCAGTTAGACCCTTAATTGTATCCACGATGTGACACGAAAGCAGGAGCTGACTGCCGCTAAAGGTAATAGCCCGAGGTCGTAATTAGAGGAAAACACCCAATCTCCACCAAATAGGAAAGTAGGATATTTAGCGGTGCTCCGCGTAATTATCTGCGTGTCGGTTTACGATAAAGGAAGAGAATCTTCCACACAATGGGAGGAATGTCATTTATCGCAGCGAGGAAGATCTTATTAAATGTCATCATCCAGTAGGAAAGTTATCGTGATCGTCGCTATAAATGCGGTCGCGTCGATTGAAGGTCTGTGGCTTGTCTGTGTAGCTTGTTCTGCTGCAGCGGTTGATCTTCTCTTCTCTAGAAAGAGCCAAGACAAGCCTCGGGGCGAGGCACCGCCGATCACTTTTTGTTTACCGTTTTTGCGAGAGCGGAGAAGCCCGGCGTCAGAAAGCCGAAATGGGCCGTGTGATCCAGCCGCTCGGCCCGATTCGGTTGAAAAACATGTCCTTTCAATTCCATACCTATTCACACAAATTTTCTGGGGATTGTTTATGATAACTCATCTCTGCACAGAAGTTGAACTACAATTTCAGCTGCTCTGATTGTAAGTGGTTGTAATTGAAAGTTTGCAGATTTACTTCAAGGCTGCAGTAATCACTGTTGACATGTTTTTTCTTTTTTCTGAATCTTGTGTTCAATATGGAGAGGTTTCAGATACAACATTTGGGGGGAGACTCTTTAAAGGTACTTTGGAAGGTGAGGGGTAAGAACCATTTTCTGCTCAGTGTACTATATATCAGAATAGGGTTGCTTTATTCAATATTTGTAGAATGAAAAAGGTCATATATAGGATGGTAATTTCAGGAAACATTATATATAAAAGGCAGAATAGTTACAACAGATACCTACTGTACAATGACAAATGGACTATAGAGGCAGGCCTTCTGTGTTCTTCTGGATTCCATGGATGGAAAGGAACACAGTACATTTCATAGGTGCATTTTATCTGCAATTACAAACACTTATGGTATTAATTGCTGATAATGAGGAACAAAAAATCGTTTTTTTTTTCGATTGATATATCACGAAAAATCCAGTTTCGGCGGCACCCAAGAAGAAAAACAGAGAAAAATCGTCGAAAGGAAAAATGGCGGGGAAAAATCAGTAAAATGCTGAGGATTTTTACTTGGCATCGGAAAAAATATTTTTAAAAAAATCCTTGTATGGAAGCGCGCGCCTATCACGAAATTTACGAAAAAATATCGGTAAAATATTGGTAAATATCGGTAAAATATCGGTAAATATCGGTAATGACTATTTTGACTCCAAAAAATTCTATAAATACCCATAAAATTCCTCTGATTCTTTCTATTTCGTCCATATACATCGAGCTCCATTTTAACTCTCAAATTGTTTTCTTTTGTAATTTATCTCAAATATTTTGAAGATCTTATTATGAATATTATTTTTCATCAAGATGAGATCAGCCCATTAATAATGTAATAGAGCGCGTAAGTGCCGTTTTGGTTTTAAATTATTATTGTAATGTAATTTCTCGATAAATTATAATGAATATTGTTTTCAATAAGTGTATATTTGTTTATTTATGTCTTTTTTATAATTCAACAAAGTATTTACATGAATTTCAAAGTATTTTTATTAATTTTCCGACTTTCTGGAATATTTTTGTCAAAATATCCATGAGTATTCACAGATATTCCGGAGTATATCCAGTAAAATCAATCTTAGATATATACGTAATTCACAGATATTTTGTTCATTGGATATTAGTGGCACCAAGAAAGGGAAAACCATTGAGTTTGTCCTAAAATAATACATTTAAAAAAAAAAAAAAAACCAATCTGTGGACCTATCAATCAAGTTAAAAAGCTTGTAGATCAACAATGTATATTGTTTGGCTAGAAATGCACTCTCTTACGTTATCTTGTTCTATACAGAAACATCAAGCACATTAAGCGATCAAGCTCTTTTTAAAGGTACGAGGCATAGAATTTGGGTTTAAAGGAATATTATTAAGCAATGAAATTCTCGCAAAGGCAAGAGCTTTTAGAATACTAAGTTTGTATCTGAATATCAAGCCTTTAACACCTTTAACAAATATCAAGCCTTCAAACGGATATCACAGGCAATATTCAATTTCCATTAGCATAATAGAAATTGGTAATCAAAATTTTCTAATACCTGTGAATCTATCTGCCAGGCACTCAGGATATTCAGAAGGTAGGCCCTTTTGCATCTTCCAATTGCTGAATTAATTCTGTTCCCACATCCGAGGCATTATCCCTAAAATACCATGAAGCATAATTTGTTCATTCTGTATTGTTTGTGTGTCTTGGTGAGCATCTAAATAAATGAAATCTTCTATGAATCCATAATTTTTATGTCTAGTAATTGAAAAAATAAAATGAGAATTATATCTTTGGAATCTGATACAATAAAGAGACCTTTTCGCATGAACATCTAAAAAGAGTAAACGTTTGCTTATTATTTTTTGTTTGTGTGTCTTCTGATTGAAACATAAAAAAAGGGAAATCTTGAATCAACTAAAATAGGAACAAAAATACTAATAAAAAAAAAAATAGTTGAGAGACTAAGTTTACATTAGATCCAAAATTGAAATTAAAAATGCCCTTTTAAGGAGTTTTAAGCCATCTTTGTTTATTGATGACTTCAAAAGAAAGCAGAAAAACACTGATACCCAGGACACTATTACCAATCTTATAAAAACGAGAATTGACTACATGTGGTCTTGCCTGCTAATTACATGCACCCAACCGTAGATCACACCGATAATTTCCTGGAAACGATTATTAAAAGAAAACAGGAAGATCATAAATTGCATAATGATCAGTTTTTTTTTGAAATAAGATAAAAACTAATGGCCTACTACCCATTAAAAGTAGAGAACCGAATATTTTGAATTTTCAGAAGACGATTTTGTGCTGCTGCGTTACTGCTGCGTTACCAGCAGTTCCCACTTCTTCTTCTTCTTCTCGTTACTTCTTTTTCTTCTTCTTCTTCCTTCTCGTTACTTCTTCTTCTTCTTCCTTCTCGTTACCGATTTTGTGCTGGTAATTACTTCTTCCTTTTCTCGTGCTTCTTCTTAACTAGCCTTCTTGCTTCTTGGAATCTGTGCTTCCACTTTCTGATTGATAAAAAACCCTCACTTGTAACCTTGCTAACAAGCCTGCTTGAATCCTGTGCTTCCACTTTCCGATTGATAAAGCCTACCACTACAGTCTAAAATGTAAGAGGGAACAAAAATTCTGAGCTTCTGATCAAACATTCATTGTATCACAGTGAATATATAATGTAAGTTTAATCAGTCTTGTTATTTTATGTAGCGTAAAAGCCGAGCCGAGGCCGGCTGGGCCAGGCTTGTTTCCAGATAGAGTACAAGCCGCTTGAGCAAGGCCGGCCGCCGCCGGTCAGCAGGCAGACACGTGGGCCCATTGGCCCCAGCTCAGCCAGTCGCCGCCAAATCATGCTTACACAGCCGCTGGCCGCCAGCCGTCAGGCGCCGCCGTCAGGCCGCGAAGCTTAGCTCATTTTTTGAGGAAGCGTTTAGAGGCGGAACAGGGCCGCCAAGGGCCACGGCAAGCGATGTAGTGCTGGAGGCGTGTGGGCTGGAAGGCGTGTGGGCGGCAAAGCCAGCTGGCGCCACCGATGTGGGTTTTGTACAAATTTTTGTTCGAGTTAAATAAAAGTGAGCTTACAAAGCGATTCGAATAAAAAATGCGTCGTTTAAGTTTTGTGTCAGATAATTATGTTTAAATGTATGAAAAGATTTACGTAGCTATGAAATAGAGAGTCATCCAAATGGGTTGGCACTACTTGTTGTCGATCGTTGTCTTATTGTAAGAAAATAAAATACGATATCATTCCAGATAAAATATTTTAATCGTTATTTTACGGTGATGGGGAATATCTTGGATCGAATTCGTATCTTGATATTTTAAGTTATATTGTATCGTACTTGAGTTCGAACACGAAACGTGATCATTGCAGTAATGACCGGGTGTGAGTTGGAATAATCACAATCTAATGTTGTTGAAGTATGAATTTAAAGCATGCAAGTAGAAGGTCATGATGTGCGATCATAATCATTTAATCACATTGACATCTACGTGATATTGTTATTATATAATTGCATTTCGTATAGATTGTCTTGCTTTCTATTTTGTAATATTTTGTAAAAGGCATAGTAAATTCGTAAATGGTATATACAAAACATATTTTTCTTTTCGTATTTACAATTTTATAATGATAAAATAATTAAATATTTTAGCTAGGAACAATTAATATTATATGCAATGCTGAATTTTTACAATGTGTTATCAAACTTTGTTTTAAATCAGTCTTTTCTGTCAATTTAAAATATGTGACAGCGTCGTGAAATATTTTATGATAAATCTTTTGTTTGCAAGAAATGTCTTTTATAATCTTTGATTTCTTCATCGTATTTAGGCGTTATCCCAATGTTATTATGGCGTTAATCACTAACGCTCGAACCTAGGATGTCTCTCCTTACTTTTCATTGCATTTTGTACTGCAAACATTCTTACGAAATGAGATACCGATGAAATGCGAATACTTAATAAATTAATTATAAATAATAATAGTTTTAAAACTTCAAAAATAATAGTTTTATATACTTTTATAAAGAAAATATTTTGTTGTAAAAATATAGGCATCTTATTATTTTGATTCTTATATTTTAAAATATTTATATATTGGCAAGATTAATATTTTAAAATGACTTTTCTTTATTTTAAAATTACTTTACAATTTGTAGAAAAATATTTCATATTATTGAAACCCACTTGTCAAAATTTTAAAATATTAAAACCCTATATACAATTAATTTTTCTACGTATTTGTATAATATTTTTATTTTTAGAATATATCAATTTTTCTTAAAAAAAAAAAAGGGGATGGAGGGGGTAAGCCAGCCGTTGGGGAAGGGGGGGGGGGGGAGGGGAGGAGGGAGGGCAGGGAAGGGGGCGCAGGGGCGTGGGTGAGGAGGAAAGGAAAGGGGGGAGAGAGGGAAGGGGAGGGGAGGAGAGGGAGCAGGGGGCCAGGGGCCGCCGGGAGAGGGCCCGGCATGGGTGGCCGAGAGACCCGGCGAGGGGCCCAGATAGGAGACCCGGCGGGGCCGGCGGGGCGTGGGGGCCGAGCGGGGGCCGGTGTTGGGGCTCGTCGTGCCGTCTTCGGGGCGTCAGGCCGTGATGAGCCGTCGGTGTCCCCAGTGTCGTAGATCTCAGTTTGTGTGGGCTCCCCAAAAAAGTCATTTTGGCTGGCCGTAGTTTAATTTGTCAATGATGCCTGGCCGGGAGCAGGAAGCCGCGGGAACCCAAGCTTGTCGGCGTGACTGGCGGCGTTGGAATCAGCCAATTTTATGTGAGTGTAGAATGATATATGTAGAATAAAGTTTAACGTGGTTCCCAAAGCCCATCTCTTTCAAAAGTCAATAAAGAATAATATATGTACAATAAAGTTTAGGGTCATTCTATTCTATGGTGCTGAATTATCAATTGGGGTACCATACCTATCCCTTCCCACCACTATTATTTTATTATTGTGTATGGGGGTTCTTTGTAAAATAAAAAATGAAAAAAACCTACACAACTTGCTATGATAAATTCTGCTTATTAAGGAGGTTTTAGGCCAAAAATAGTGATTGTGGGGAGAAAATGAAATTTTGATTTCGGTCAAACTAATCATTTGTAAATCACAGATTATTTTTATAGTTTTTTCTTCAAAATTTGAATCTTTGTAATCTGACCCGCAGTTTGGTGATTGATTGTTCTTTATGCTTGAGCAATGACGTTTAGGATTTTTAAATTTCTTAAATTATCGTTATCTTGGGCGTGCCGATATTTGAATATTTATTCTACTTGTCTTATTCTACTCTATTTTTGCGTTTTCAGGTATTATAAGATCGATTATCGTTTATAAATGAATAGCGATATTTAGTAATTTAATAATTTCAATTACTATTGTCCATAACAGCGATATTATGTACTACTTTGACCATTAATTTGATTTCCAAACTAATTTTATAATTTTTTTTTAAATAAAATATTTCGGCCTAAAACTCTATTGAGGAGGGGTGAAATCTCATGAAAAGGAAAAGGTTGATGGCTGATGGTGATTTTTAGTAACTTTTTTTCCACATCACACTATATATTATAAATCCATTTTGATAAAGTTTGCTATATATTCTTAAATCTTCCATTTTATTTATAATATCTCGAATAATATATATATATATATATATATATATATATATATATAATATACTTATTTAATCATTTTTCCTAGTTTATTTTTATTTTGATTTATATTCACTTTCATTACATCTTTGTAATACTTTATTTTATAGGGCCTCGAGCCTCAAACTTTTGTTCACTCATCTCACTTTTTACCATTTAAAGTTAAAATTAGGTCTTAAGGGTTTTTTCTATTTATTCACTTCACATATTACATTGTAGTACTGATGAGTCTAAAACTCATACATTTTAAACAAATTTTCAAGTATATTTCGAGGCTTAAAAATTCAATTTAATGTAAGATTATGGAAATTTTCACCTAGATTTATGTTTTGCAATTTGAAGAAAAATGACCGAGAAAAAAGCAAAAAAATGGAAGCAAAGGCAACAATGTCGCAACACCAGAAGAACAATGTCGCGACATTGTATGGAGAGTGTCATGCCAGTTACTTAAATGTCGCGACATCACCACGACATCGGTTGAAATAGATAGACTAGAAATCTTCAATGTCGCGACATCGCCACGACATAGGCTGCGACATCTCTCAAGACATCAGAACTTAATGTCGCGACATTAAGACATAACGAAGCCCGATATCGCGACATCGAATGGCCTTGAAAGAAGAGCGAGAAGAGAAAGCAATGTTACGGCTTATTTCCGACATTAGGATAAAGCATCGACGTTGAAGACATCATCTGAAGAATAATGTGACATCAGCGAATGACTTACAAGTAATATTTGCGACATCGAGGGCAAATTTGAAAGAGCAAAAACATCGATCCCGATAATGCACCGTGACATGGCTGATGTCGCATAACGAAATTATTGCGCACTATCGCGACATCGATTTGAGCATCAAGTTGAAACATTAAAGAGCCAATGTTGCGACATCAGCACCGATGTCGCGATATCAGCTCAATGTCGCGACATCAGCACCGATGTCGCAACATCGGAAAAAGAAAGAAATGTCGGGGCGTCAGCCGATGTCGCTGGCGGAAAAGCGATATGCAGCGACGTGACTCGTTGTCGCGACATCAACTGAGACATCAATTCAATGTCGCGACAACATAATTGATCTATTATACTACATCTTAAATGTCGCGACATCATCCTGACATTGCCATGACATCATCCCGACATTGCCACAACATTGATTGGTGACTCAAAATTTAAAATTTCACAACTGATGAGTCTAAAACTCATCTATTTTTAAGCCCATTTTTCAAGTATATTTCAGGTTTAAAAGTCCAATTTAATGTAAAATTATGGAATTTTCATCCAGTTGTGTTTGCGTAAATTTGAAGAAAACTGACAAATCAACAAAAAGCATTGTGAGAAGCAAAGCTGACAACATCGCGGCGCGGAAGAACAGTGTTGCAACATCATGTGGAGAGTGTCATGCTATTTACTTTAATGTCGTGACATTGGTTGAAATAGATAGATCAGAATTCTGTAATGTCGCGACATCGCCACGACATAGGATGACATCACTCGACTTTGCAGAACTCAAATTGATATCGACGATGAAATAAGTTTTAGACACTAGGCATCAAAGAAATGTCGCGACATCAAACAAAGGGACTCAAGACTGAAATATCGCGACATCTCCACGACATTAGGATAAAGCCTCAACGTTGAAGACATCAACTGAAGAATGTCGCGACATCAACTCAATATAAAACATCGGGGCAAGGCGCAAGCAAAGAAACATCGGCCGGTGATATTTGAGATATGAATGATAATAAGTGACATCGAGCAGAGAATTGTGTAATATCAGGCATCCGTCCTGGCATCGGGTTGAAACACTAAAGTCGATATCCACGACATCAAGCGAAAAGTAAAGGCGAAAGCTGCAATGTATAAGTGACATATTTAATAGTAAAGCGAAGATTGCAATGTTTTAGCATTTTCCGTGACATCGAAAGTGTAACTACTAAAAAATACCATATAATTTTTATAATAATTTGATTATATATTTCGGGTATAAATTGAGTCAAACTTAAGTTTTTCTAGGAAAAATGATAAATTGTTAAATTGTGAAATGTGAAATGAATATGTGAGCATATGATTAAATATTATATGTTAAAATGAGAAATTGATTGAACCCGGAAATAAACTCAAGTGGTAAAGGGAAAATTTGGAATTTTGTAAAATAAGGACCTAAGGGTCAAGAATAGAATAAGCTTAAATGCAAAAGTAATTTAAATAATAAATGGAAGTGAAATGAAGACCAAAAAGGAGAAAAAAATGGAAAATGGGACATAATGAAAGTGCCAAACATGGCCTTATAATGGATAAGTGGTATTAGACCACATTTGGTCTTAGAAACCTCCCACAAGTGCCAAAAACATTTTGGAGACAAGAGAGAGAGAGAAGAGCTAGGGTTTTGAGGAATAGTTGGAGATTGGTGTGAATCCCTCCATGTTTATGCAAGATCTTGCAAGGAGGAAGGAAGAAGGAAGCTAGGGCTTCAAGTGCAAAGTGATTTCAAGGTATTACACAAACCCTAGATTTCTTTAAATGATATTTGGGTTAGAAAAACCCTAATCCATCCATGGGTTTTGCTCATGGTTAGTTTAGGATGATATTAAAATGCCTTTGGGAGAGTTTTCCATAATTTGTTTTGAGTTTTGAGTGATTTTTGGAGAAAATTGTAAAAAAATGGCGGAAAACTGCATCGGGTTCCTTAAATCGCAGCGAAGGCACCCGTGCCGCGGCGTGCCCCCTCACTGCAGTGAGTGTAAGGATGCCTCGGCCAGCGAGCGGTCGAAAGACGAAAGGCCCCCTCAGATGCGCTACGATGTAGCCTTGCTACACTGCGACGTAGACACTGTTCACAGAGGCAAAAATTTTGGATTTTGTTTTCGAGCACCTCGTATTCGTACACTGATAGTTTAAGGACCCTAACAAATGATTAATGTGGGTTCAAATAAGAATGAAACTAAGTGAAAAGCGTCTGAGTAGCCCGTAGCCTCGGCGATATTAGATTAAGTGTGATTAGTCTTCAGTTCGCTCAAATGTGATGTGTGTGATTTGCTAGGGATCGGTGAGGATCACTAACCTAAGGCAGAGATTGAAGTGTAAGAAGAAAGATTTGTTGTTATATGTTATACAATTCTCGTTTCAATATTTGAAATGTTTTATTTTCTAAGCACATTATAGAATGAGCATATTAATTTGTTTAATTGATTTGAGGCAATTGATTGTGAAATGTTTGCATAGAAATTACCTGAGTATTGAAAATGAAGCATTTATACAAATGTACATATTATCACGTATTTTCTATAAAGGATTTGAAACGCCCTTAAATAGAATGTTAACCCCATTTAGTCGCATTAAGGATAGATTGGTATACGATAATGGTCAAATTAAGCGATCACTATGAACAAGCGTATTGATGTGTCCACTCCGTCCGTAGCGGCCAGGCGATTATTAGTAGTGTTCACGAAATTGATTTTGAATAACCAGTTAGCAGCCCAGCGAGACCGTGCTGTGTTATAAAATAAATGTTTTATCTTAGAGCACAGCCAGCCGGCGGGACCATGCGAGTGGTCCTGATATCTGTATCTAGAAAACATAGGATTAAATTAGATTGGGGCATAAATGAATTGATTTGAGATTGTTGACATATTGGAATTGAAAAGAATGATTGCAAATTGAAATGTAAATAACATTGTGAAATGCATGATTTGGTTATAAATGATTTATTGCATGATTTGACTTAAACTGAAACAGAAGAATGAAAAATGCTTAGCGTATTGTTTTATCAATGCGTAGGTACCGAGTGAACATGGACGAAAGCGAGGTCGAGGAGGCAGTCATAAAGAAAGAATTGCGGAGTATGCTCCGACATATGCATTTACTCCATTGTTTTTTAACATTGATATTTTGTAAAAACAATTTAAACTCTGAACATCTATTTTGTAAATCATTTTGAAAAGGCATGGAATGCCTTCATTGTAAATGTATTTTGTTAAATGTAAATGTTTATATGAGCACTTACAAAGTTAAGCTACTTCCCTTGAAGATTTGAGAGCCGAAACATATGAATGAAATGTATTTGATAAATGAAGCGGTAGGTGTCCCACGGGTTTCGTCGGATCGCGGTGGATCGGCCCAGGGGCTCGAGGGTCGCCCGCAGTAACCTCCAGCATTTAAGGGCAATGTTGCGACATCAACTCGATGTCGCTGACACGAAAACAATGTCGTGACATCAGAGTTGATCTACAACACTACGTCTAAAATGTCACGACATCATCACGACATAGCCACGACATTGACTGATCATTGAAAATTGAGATTTGCCTAGTAGACTTTCAATGGCGCGACATCATATTCGATCCATGACATTGACAACTCAGATGTCACAACATCATCATGACAATCATCAGGACATCAGCAGGTCGGGCAGAATTTCTAGGCTTTTCGAAGTGCATGATTTTCGCCTCGTTTTTAGGGCCTAATGTCTAAAGCCTATAAATAGAAGCTCCACAGGAATGAGTGCATAGCTTTTGCTGGGTTTTGTAGATCTAAATCTTAGCACTTTTGAGATGAAATCTCCTTTGTATATATTTTTCTTTTTGATTTTATTTTATTTTCTAGATTAAATTTTTCTTTATTTTAGATTAGAGTAGTGGATGGGCGAGATTCCGAGTTGGGGCCAGATGTAAATCAAGCTTCATTTTATCCCAACTTGATGGAATGCAGGAATTTTTGGAATTCATTTTCTTCGATTTTGATAACAATTTCAGTGAATTTGTTTGATCGACTAGTCATTGTCATTTTTAATCCAATAATGGAAAGCTAAGCTCCCTTTGTGAAGAATCTGTTGTTGGGATTATTGTTTGTAATATTTTAATGTTGTTTTGGGTATAAAAATTGGAGTGATTTAACTGGTACTACTCCTACATAGAGCTATTTTGAATATCAATGTTTGGTACCCCAAGGAGTAATATCCTTTGCTCTAATTCGAATCCCTACAAGTGACATGGAGATGGATTACACGAGAGCAAGAAGCCGGTTAGCAGGGGGTAAATTAAACGATATTATTTGAACTAATGCAACTCTTTGGACCCAGCATGGTATATCCTTTGGTGAAGATCTAACCTCGACTTGAGTTCCCTACTAGGTGATGGCAGAGTGTGTTCTAGAAGAATAGATCTACCTCTTGATCCTAGTAGTTTAGTGCGAGAGTTTCACCTCGATTGGGAAAAGTAATCTCAACCTGTGTTATTTGAGATTCTAATCAAGGAGAGAGGGAATTCTTGTCTAATTGATGGCTAAGGTACCACTTAAATTGGAGAGGGCTTGAATTACCCTTTCTATGGGGGCAAGAAATTTATAGTCCTAAGAGATGGTTGTGAAGTACTGAGAAGGAAAAACAGTAAGACCTTAAAGAGGATCAAGTCCTACAAGTAGCTTTTTAGACCCATTGACTAAAGATAGTAATGTGGTAAACTAGAGAATGAAATGTGTGGTGCAAGGAGAAATCCAATGCTACACTACCTTGCTCTTGGACAATTCCAGAGTTCATATCCAACACTTTATATTTTCTTGGGAAAATTGCAAATTGATGGTCATAACACTGATTTCATTCCAGTAAATTCTCTAATCATATGTATTTTAAAATTTCTTTATCTTTTTATTCAATTTATTTTAGAAAGATAATTTTCTACAGAAAATTACAGGTTCAAATAGTGATGATCTTGAGTAGTGAGGGTAGTTAATCTTTAGATTTTCAAAATCAATCCTCGTGGGAATGATATCCGGACTTATTTTGTCCACTTTATTACTTGGATGACCTGTGCACTTACAGAGATTTAGACAATTTCCAAATTTTAATTGCAAATTATTACTCACATAGCAGAAAACATATTTTATATATTGAGTCAAACAAGTTTTTATCAAACTGCTGGGGATTGAATAATCTATGGTGGCAGTGCTAAGAATCAAGTCGTCTTTGGTCTACGTTAAAAATTAGTCAACACCATCAAACTTTCAATGTCGCGACATCAGAATCGATCCACGACATAGTAGTTCCAATGCCGCGACATCACCACGACATTGACCACAACATCAGCAGTCAGGGCAGAATTTCTGGGCTTTTCTATAAAACCCAAGAAAATTCTAATTTTCTAAAAAATGGTAAAATGGTAATTTCGATCAAAATCCGGAATTTTTCTAGATCTCGGATAACGGACTTCACCGTTGGAATCGTCTCGTGAATTTAGCTACCACGTCGAATTTCGTCAGATTAAAGAGACGATTAATTTGGCGTTTTAGAACCAGCGGGGTAATGCGGGACACTTGGCACATTTTGAGTGGCTCGAGAGGTGCGCGTGTCATGTCTTGAGTAGTCAAACATGAGCTGAAGTGTGGGCCATGGGTGGGCACATGGCATCATCTTAGTAGAGGAAAATCTGGCAGTGGGTGGATAAGAGGATAAAGTGTAATCCTTGAGCCATAGAATTGGACATGTGGCATTGAGATGACAAGTCTCTTTGTCAAATCTTGACAAATGGGTTGGGAGAGAGGAGAAGAGAGAGGGAGGAAAACGAGCATAGGAGAGAGAAAGAGTGAGGTTTTGGGAGGAAATACTACCTTATCTCACAGAATTCATGTAGCGTCGGATCGTCGGTTTTTCGTGACGAAGCAGAGATTGCTACTCATGACAGAAATTTCTGCGTGGGTACCAATTTTGTGGAGTTTCGACAACTCCAGGAGGTAGGGGTTTTCTCCTACTCAATGATCAAAATATCGGTAAACACGGATATATCGGTAATTGGATTTTACGGAAATATCGGAAAATATCGATGGATATTTTGACTAAAATATCGGTAATGGAAAAATTAACAAAAACTTTGAAATTCGCTAGAAATAACATTTGAATTATAAAAAATGCATAAATAAGCAAATATACACTTGTTGAAGATGATATTCATTATAATTTATCGAAATTACATCCGATAGTCATTTAAAACCAAAATGAGGCAGAGATGTGGCTCCATTACATTATTTGTGGATTATCTTGATGAAGGCAGTATTAAATATAAAGACATGGTGTTGCAATAATATTGATTGTAACCCAGACATGCCATGCATAAATCACAGTGACTCCTACCTGACCTCAGTGGATGGAAATTCGAGAGTTATTGCGTCTTCGTTGAAATCGGCTTTTGCATTGATATGGAATTTGGAATGGCATATGTGGATCATGAGGATTATTAAACAAATTTCCATATTCTTCCTGAGAACTGAAGGATGTGAAGGGTGACACGTAACTCATTGTATAAGGAAATATGTTGCCCTCATTTGATGAATCATTTGAATTGAGTTCCAATACTCATTGACTCAAAGCGCCAAATGACAAATCCTCATTGTATGAGTGTCATCCTTGGTTGTCTCTCTATGGCTGATGTCTCACGACACTGGGCCCAGGCTCTCCACAGACCGTGGTCTTCATCTTGTGTAGCATATGTGAAATCATCTTCAGGTGAATGGGCTCATGGATATTGACTTTGTTATTGGATCTGTGATATCCCACCATCATTTCAGTATCGCTACCATCATTAGTCCCCTCTCCTCTTGAGCCAATCATATCCTGTGGTTGAAGTACCGTGAGAAACTTGGTACTACTATGTTCGACACTTGAATCAAGAGGGTCGAGAAATAGCAATGTGGGTTGAAATAGGTCCCTCGTGTCTTGACTAAAGCATCACTATAGACTTCTTCGGATAAAACCAGCTCCAAACATCAACACCCGCTTCTCGAACATTTCACGACAATTCGTGGATCGGGATTTCCGTCTTAAATCGTCTAAATGGAGAGGTCTAACGATTGAAATAGTTGATTCTCGTCTTCCCTCCACCAAACTCGCGAAATTTGAGTAAATCGAGAGAAAATTATTTTGGCAACTTTATCGGTCTGAGGCCTCCATATCATGGATCTTTAGTTTCATGTTGTAGTAACAAAAAACCAATTGTTGGAGCCTAGGATAAACGAGTCGATTTCTTTGTTTGGTATGAATTAAATGATGTCTTCATTTAACTCTGGCAGGGATGATGCGGTTGAAAGAACCTTTAAGGCAAAGTCCTTAATGTTGGAGGCGTGATTTCCATACAAAAACCACCATTCAATTTGCAATAAAGAGTACTTATATTCAATATATAATAATAAAATAGTTATAAAAATTGACTTATAATGAGAATTTAGCACTCACACGGGAACCATTTTGATCTTGGCCTTCTTCTTTGCCGTCCACCAAATTCCTTTTGCATCATGGAATAGTATAAATTTGTGAATTCTGATAATCGAACAATCTAATATAAAAAATCAATTGAATAAATTGAATCAATTAATTAAATTAGAAACTCAAATATGAATTTACCTCGTTTCCAAAATTACATAGACCTTGACATTAGGATCTAATTTAGAAAAACTTCATGAAACGACGAAGTAGCTGAGGGTTCTGACCAACTCGAGGTCTATATTGAAATTTGGATTTAGATGAATATGTTGCAATAGTTATTGAAATTAGTATGCGTTAATAATATAAACATAATATTATTAAATATGAATATCGGCGAAGAGGGATAGTAATTAGTTACCTACTGCATGAAGAGGATGCTTAAGGGTTCTATCCCAACGATCTGCGATGATATGTTTCACCCACTCTTTAGCTTTGAGTCGATCTAAATTTGTCTTCATCAACCAAATCAACTCGTAGACAAATGGCATGGTTGGGACAACTTCTGAATCAACAAAGTGAAGCACTGTATATAGTGTCTCATAGATGGACACTAGCTTCTTCACCTTCTCCCCGATACCATGATCAAACATATGCTTTCAACCTCATGTCCAACTTGATCCGGCTAAACTGTGAGATGCCATTCATTACTAATAAATATTTTCTTCAAATCAACCCTCTTTTACGAAGGCTAGCCGAGGCAATATAGTTTGTTACGAAATCTTATTTGCTGGGGCCTTACGATATCTCCACCACGGACACACATCGCATTTTTGCAAGCAACCTTGACCATGATTGTAAATGAAGTTGGTTATCTTTCGACCATTCACAGATCAAGCTGACAGCAGTATCCCTTTACCAATGTCTTCAAACATTAAATCAATGCGATTAATGCGCACATAGATCCACAGTTATATTTCTTCATCAGCCAACTTTCGCTTTCCTGAAATCTTGATCCATTATACATTTACAATTTTGACATTTGCTTCTCCAACTTCGCCAATGCGATCCGCTAACAAACCATATATGTATTTATTGTCTTTAATTTATCGGCCTTGTCATGGAATTTAAGGAAAATTGTGCTTCCTTTTGAATAAACCATGAAATTAATAATGCTCAATTTAGTTGGCGATCCATCCATCGCACATAATTATCTCGTCATATCATCTCCATTTCTCCCTTTGTATGTTGACATAATCTTCAATTTCTTTATACTCCATTTCCAAGTACTTGCTTTTGATTTCGTATGGAGATGGTGGTTCGATGCCCATCCCTATATATAATAATTAAAGGAAAGTTGGTTAGTGGTTAGAAATTTATGTACTAATTTAAGATAATAATGTCACTATTAAAACATATTATCTGATTAGACAAACCTGCTTATTTATTTTAAAATCATGTTCTTGAAATGGTAGAATTAAGCTTTTGGTGGAACACTTTCATATATGAAAAACTTGCTAGTGTCGTCTCATTGTTTCCTTGATTGAACCACCTTTGAACATATTTTTAGGCTTTTGTTTGCAGCCCAGAAGACTTGTATAATGATGGTGCAATTGGCGATGATGGATCAAGTATGCCTAACACTTTGAAGTACTTTGTATACGTCTTGATGGATCACGATTGTGAGGAACTTCGCCTATTGCAATTATGCAAAATAATAATCAATTCAATTTACATTATTTCATACATGATTATGTGAAAAAAAAATGAATTAGGTATAAAGATTTACCTATTTTTCTTTTGCCTCTCATAAATCCTGCAACCTGTTCTCGGTTCCATTCACTGGCTTTTGATGCACGTACTGCTTCTCGATATTCATCTCGCTCATCGGGGTGCATGTCAGCCGGATACATATACACATCCTCATCACCCTCCTCCTCCTCCTCCTCATCATCATCATCAATGAGAGTGTGATGTTTTCCTCCCATTGTGCCTCGTAATTCGACTTTCGAATTTCTTCCATATGAAGAGTACAGCACCTTTTGCCTCTTTTGTTCTAGAGTTGCTTCATTTCTTGTTGAACTTAGGTGGCACATTTGGGCCTTCTTAGTATTATTTGAATGGGGATCGTATGTGAGATGAAACTTTAAGCGGATAATTCCACCACTTTTTATCTTGCATGATAATTGCAAATTGTTATATTTTATGTCGGAGTCCAAGGTGTCTGATACCTGTCACGGGATCTCGGCCTCCCACTTCCATAGCCATCCTATAAACACATGTGATTTTAAAACTAAGATACATTAAAAATAAAATATGCATATAAGTAATATGTTTCAAACTTCTAATATATAATATAATTAATTAATAACTAAAAATTAATTAACTAATATGTTTTAATTAAAATAAATATTAACTAAATAACCTTAATATAATTAATTAACTAAAAATTATATTATCAAATTAAACTATAATAAAACTATAGTATAAAAATAGTAGTATAAACCACTTCCTTGCAAATAAATTAAGATACATTAAAAATAAAATATGCATGTAACTAATATATTTCAAATTTCTAATATAATATATACCAAAATAAATTAAAAGATACATTAAAAAAATAAAATATGCATGTAGTAATATGTTTCAAACTTCTAATATAATATAATTAATTAATAACTAAAATTAATTATATATTTTAATTAAAATAACTATTAACTAAATAACTAATATAATTAATTAACTAAAATTATATTATCAAGTTAAACCATAATAAAACTATAGTATAAAATATTTATTATAAACTACTTCAACACCAAAACAAACTAAGAAACATTAATAAAATAACCATGTAACTAATATAATATAATTAATTAACTAAAAAATTATTATATTAGTTAGTAATATAATTAATTAACTAAAATTATAGTTAGTAATATAATTAATTAACTAAATATTATGTGAATTTACTAATGATGATAATTCAAATAATATTATTTAGATATGTAATTAAAATGATCTAAATTTTAACACATTACATAATTATAATTATTTAATAGTAGGATGTGTAATATCTAAGTTTTGAGCAGTATATATAACAATTTATTATCAAATTAAACTAAAATAAAACTATAGTATAAAACTATTTATTATAAACTATTTCAACACCAAAATGAAACTAAATAAAATATGCATAAAAACAAAATTAATAAACAAAGAAACATACCTTAATTCACAAAGATCTTCCAAAAAATTAGGATAAAGAACAAAGAAAAAAAATATTTGAGAGTGAAATAAAGGTTAGATGTGGATGGATGGGTTTGTAATGATATTTTGTGATTTTAGAGTATTTATAAATTTTGAATCAAAATAGTAGTTGGATTGTCAAAAGCGGGTGTGATTTATTTCCTAGCAGTTGGATTTGATTTTGATTCGTCGGCCCGGATTTGGATCATCATATATCCGTTATAAATCATTACGGACCGTTAGATCCAAGCTTTAGATTTAAAATCAACGTTGGATAAAAAATATAGCGTTGGATTTTTAAAAGCGCGGGACGAAATCTGGGTAGTTGGATAAAAAATAATAAATAATCGTGCTTGAGTTCCTGGATTTTTAAAAAACGGTAGTCATCAGCCGTCATCAGCGATAAATTGATTTTCTAGCGAAAAAGCGTGATTTCTCCCTCTGTCATAACGCCTCCCGGTAGCGTCTTGCTCCTCCCAGATATATCACCCAGAAAAATCGGAAATTTTCGATTTTCATCGGCAAATATAAGTATTCCCGATTTTAACGCCCGATTTTAAACGATCGAAATTTCCATGTTTTCTTTTCGAGGCTCACCCAGAGAAAAAGCGATATTTAATGAAAAATAGGCGAAAATTCCGAAAATTTTGTCTATACTCTCGCAGTTTAATCCTTATTTAGAGCTTTGTTAATGATTTGGATGATATGAGGTTGTGAGAGGCGTTTTGTCCGATCCAGAAAATTAGGATTGAAATCTTTGAAATTGGGGCCGTTTGGACGGAGTCCATAGGCTATTTGGCCAATGGCTTAATGTTATATTTGTGTGTTTTGTAACGATAATTTTGAATAACATGCATGATTGTGGTTTTAGGTGTTGTTGAATGTAGGAAATGGCCATGAATTTAGGTTCGAAAGTCGATAAGTGAGGAGAGTGTCACGGACTGACCATGCATATTTTGGAATTGGTAAAAACAGTCAGTTTGTAGTTGGGCGAAAATGTCCATGTGTTATTTGCATGATATTGCTTAGAATGAATGGCAGATTGTGTGATGAAATCATTAATGCATGGAATTAAATGTGTTAACATGATGTTTGAATTATATAGAATATAATTGTGAGCCGTTAGATTAGTTTGTTAATTAGCCCGTATGAGATTAATTTTTGATGTTATTATGTAAATGAATAACGTGTGGTTAGTATGTGAATTTTGTTAATATATGCACATGAATGATATATTGGCATGTGTTGTATAGAAAATGACATAATGCATTTCATATCTTGTAAGGCGACTAGATCGATAAGTGTGAGTGCGTGACATAGAAAATGAAAATGGTTGTGAAATTTGAGGAAGATTTTAGGAGAATTGCTGGAGAGTTGTCAGTGAGTTCATCTGAATGGACCCATGGCCCATTTCGAGGAAGAATTACCGACCAATTCACCTCGGAGGTTGTCAATAGATTTCACCAGAAACTCGGTAGTATGTTTTCGAGCAAAACCTTTTGTTTTGAAAACAATGTTTTCTCACATTGGCTTAGGCATGTGAAGTCGGTGAGGGCTCGAGAAGTGGGAAAGGGTGAAAGTCAGCGTCATAAATCATTATATGTGAATATTCAAGTAGGATCATGTATTTGTAAATGTGTTTGGTTAATGTGTTTGGTCATTATTACATGCGCAGACTCAAAGCGGCGAGTAACCCATGCAGTGATTACTAATGAAAGATTACTCACCCCGCCGTGGATCCCCTTTAGGTACGTGGATCGCTCGAGAAGACAACGCCGCAGGTCGCTGGTAAGAAAAGCCGATATGTGGCTTTAATTGATTATTTTGTAAAACATGTAATAGAATTCTAAATTTTAATATATGTTTGAATTAAGAGTGATGTAATTAACTTTTGAACTATTATAATATAGTTGGTTAGATTTTTTGTGAGTATTAATGTATAGGCCCAAGTGGCCATTTTTACTCATGTATGGGTCTCATGATATGAGACACACAGGTTTTCCGCGATCGACTGATCACAACCCACCCCCGGATTCGGCGTCACATTTTCGAAGCTCGTGATTTTCGCCTTGTTTTTGTGGGCCTAGTATCCGGGGTTTCCGAAATAGAAGCTCCCAGAACTGGCGCAGCCTCGCCATTCTGTAAGTACTAACGCTGGGAGTGAGCCGAAATCTCTTTGTATATATTTTTCTTATTTTTATTTTTCTAAATTAAAATTTTCTTTTATTTTAGATTATAATAGTGGATCTAAACTCGAGATTCCGAAATGGATGAATGTAATCCAAGCTTCATTTATGTCCGAACTTCAATGAATTTTAGAATTTTTCTTGAATTCATTTTTCTTTAGTTTTGTTTACAATTTCAATGAATTTGTTTGATCAACTAGTCATTGTAATTTGTAATCCAAAGAATTAAGGCTGCTCTCCTCTCGGGAAGAATTTGTTGTTGGGATTATTGTTCAGGATATTTTAATGTTATCAGTATGAAAATTAGAGTGATTTAACTCACATTCCTACATTGAACTGTTTCGACATCGTTGTTTGGCAAATCTTAAAGGACTATATCATTGTTTTGATTTTTAGGAATCCCTTTGAGTGACACAGAGATGGACCACCTAAGAGCAAGAAGCAGTCGCTTGGAGGTAAATTGCACTGATATTATTTGAACTAATGCACTCTTTGATCACTCGTATATCACTGTAAAGCCCCAACCTCCGACTTCGTTCCTCAGCAAGTTTACGAAGCAAAGAGTGCTGCCTCGAGAACAAGATCCGCCATTGATCTAGTAGTTTAATTCTAAGAGGTTTCACCTCAATTGAGAAGAATAATCTCAATCCTGTGTTAGTTGAGATTCTAATCAAGGAGAGGGGGAATTCTTGTGTAATTGATGGCTGAGATACCAATTATATTGGAGAGGGCTTGCATTATCCTGTCTATGGGGGCAAACAATTTCCAATCCTAAGAGATGGTTGTGAAGTATTGAGAAGGAAAATAGCCAGAACTTAAAGAGGATCAAGTCCTACAAGTAGCTTTTCAGACCCATTTTCTAGAGATAGAAATGTGGTAAGTTAGAGAGTGAAATGTGTGGTGTGAGGAGAAATCCAATGCTATACTACTTTGCTCTTGACACCTACTGTTCATGTCCATTCTTGGATATTTCATTTGGAAATCCTGCAAATTGATGGTTATAACATCGATTCTCATTCCCACAAGGTTTCAGTCCAAAGAACTTCTAATCATATGTATTTTAAAATATCTTTATCTTTTTATTCTATTTATTTTAGAAAGATAATTTTTCTACAGAAAATTAGAGGTTCAAATAGTGATGATCTTGTGTAGTGAGATTAGTTAATATTTAAAATTTCAGAATCAATCATTGTGGGAATGATATCCGAACTTATTTTGTCCACTTTATTACTTGTATGACCTGTGCACTTACAATGATTTAGACCAAAACCAAATTTGAATTTCATAAATTACTACCTCACATAGCGTAAAAACAAATTTTATATATTGAGTCAACAAGTTTTTGGCATAACTACTGGAGATTGAATAATTTCTGGTGGCAGTGTCGAGAATCAATCGTTTTTTGTCTATGTTAAAAATCAGTCAAACATACTTTATTCTATATTTGATTCTAAATCTCCTGCAGCGCCCATTCCTTACCACTTAGCATAATTTTTTCTACTTTATTAAAAATGACAAATGATTTTATTAGTGTAACAATTAAAGCATCAAAACAAACTTGTGTAAGTTTTTTTTTTTTTTTTTACAACTAAGCACTTTATTATAATATAATAAACTATCCCCAATAGATGTCCTATCTTTGAACTTTGAACGCTCTATTAACCTGAGCCACGTGACGTGAACAAGACACGGTGTTAGTTAAAAACTTAAAAGATACAAAATTATTTTGTTGGGGGCAGAAGGTTTCCTTGCAGATCAGCCGAGTTTCAGTCCAGGCAAAATTCTGTCTTCTTTTAGATTTCCATATTTCTTTGTCTCTCACGGATACCCAAACATGTTCATCTACCAGCTTTCCAAAAAGGAAGCATCCTAAAGTTCTGACTGCAAGAGGAAGTGGAAGACAAACAAAGACAAACAATCCTTGTGTTGTAGGAAATACCTTTTAATTCTGAGGGAAGAGCACGTACCTCTATGAGTTCATGACTGAGGCCACTGACTTTTTGCTGCCATGTATGCACCTACACCACCCACGAGCAGCTCTTTTAAGTTTTAACTCGAGCCATTTCTCACGTCACGATTACTGTTCCAAACATCATCTAGGACAAGCAAATGTCGTTTATTAAAATTTGGGAGGATATACTCTGACGCCCCAAATCTCGGGGGTCCGTTGATAACCTGTCAATCCGCGGAAGATTCGTGGATGTCAGGTAATCCGATACTACATCATTGAGTCCCCTTTTCCCTAATTCGGCCATTACAAAATCGCAAAGTCTTCGCCCGAGCTCACCAATATACAACTTGTACAATTACATAGCAACCTATCCCAATATTATACAATGACCACACCGGATCCACATACGAGTAAAAATGGCCACATAAGGCCTATTTATCCATACTTAAACATATAAGCACATGACTATAGGACCATAGTCCATAAGAATTTAAATTTACACAACTCTTATACAAAACATATATCAAAATTAAGAATTCTAATACATGTTTTATAAAATATAAATCAAAGCTCAATAATCCCGCTTCTTCTCACATCGACCTCTAGTGAGCGCCCATCTCCTATACACTCCCCGACCAGTTTATATCCCACGACCGAATAGCAACGCCTGCAAAGAATCGAACCCACATGGCTACTCCCACCTAAGTGCAATGGTCATACCACAAGCACATTCCAATCACGATTATGTCAATCTTAGAATTGAATCTACATGACATAAATGAGATGCTACTCCTCATGATTCCCCGTACTACAAGTCCCTCACCGACCTTTCCTCACGACATATTGATGATTTGTCATTGGGGTTACATGTAATAAAATTATACATACTATTTCTGTAAGAATGATAGATATAATATTTAAGAATTATGTTATTTGGTAAATCGTATTTCAATATGTAGGTTGAACAAAGACAAGGACAAAGGCTGATCGGAGGATATGGGGTCGGAGAGGATCCAACCACTAGCTTAATGTTGCTTGGTTTTCGATGGTTGTTGTTATTCCTTATTCAACTAACTTTGAGAATGTAACCTTTTAGTGCCATTTTGGACAAGTAACAAATTACATATGGCGAAATCCTTGCTTATGTATGGGAATTTACCAACTCTTACGCATTGTATAAAATATAAGGTATGGAACCATTGATTATGTATAGGAAATTACCAAACGGGACGCACTTGTAGCAGCAAAACGACAGACTCCAAGTGTGTCCAGATGGGAAAAAAGGGAGGAGCAAGCTATTGACTTGTGAGTCCATTTGAAACGGACTCACCCAAACGGTGGCACCGGTTACCAACCGATCAGACCGTTTCAGTGGTAAGCTTGTCCGGTTTTGGTTTTTTCTCTTGTTTTTGCATCCTTTCGAATTTCTATCATTTTCCCATTTTAGGCCAATCCTTTTACACATATTATATAAGTCATTCAAGCTCAAATTAATTAAGATATAAATGGAGAACTCGGGTTTTTATAAAGTTCAGGTTTGAGTAAAAAAAAAATTTAATGAAGATGCATGTTTTGAAAGAGTAAGACCTAAGTGCACCCATGCAATCATCTCGAAATTTGATCCTAGACTTGATATGTCTTCATGCTCCAAGGAGATTGTGGAACCTTGCTCCATACTTGCTTTGTACTTTAAGTCCTTGATTTCTTTGTCTTTAAATATACCATAGCTTAAATTTAATAATTATGGTTAAATTACTAACCATGGTTAAGTAATCAGCAAAATATATTTAAGATAACCTTGACCTAACAATGTCATTTGCACAAATATGTAATTCATTTCATTGTTTTCGCGGGAAGAGAGTATGGTTAATAGTTTTTCTAATGGTTATAGGAATCCACGGTAGAAGTAAGTTACGCCCTGCAAAAGAATCTTTAATAATATATGGTCTAATGAAAATGAATGTGACGCAGGGAAAGTCTATATGTAAAAAAAAGATTAGCATTCACTATATTCATATATTTACATGTACCATGGATTACATCATATCTACACCAAAAGATTTTGTTGCACTAACAGATACAAAGTAATTTCATAAGCCGGGCCTTAGGACATATCAGACAAAATCCTCTCCCCGTTTCCCTGCTAAAGATTCAAATCAATTGCTCTGACAACGGCAATTGAGGGAGGAATTTGATAATATGGGAAGAGATTCAGTTTCCAAATAGCGTCGATTGCTCGCATGTTTAATGCATACGCAGAATCCCACTCACGCTTGGCAAAGAAATGATAAAATATTAGTAAAACGGCTTGAATATTATACACGGTATGAATATACATGGTGGAAAGAAGTAATAATAACTTACCCATTATCTTGAGTCAGAACTGTCGATGGCTATCCAATGGAGAACGTGGAGAGAGCTTTGCCTAAGCCATACCGCTTGAATAATTTTTCACAACATGCAACCTAGGAATATGAGATAGTGTAATATTGCATCAACTTTTTTAATTTGGTAAAAGTGAATTTAGAAAACAAATATGTCATAAACACACCACTGTTTTAACTCGATGATATTGATCGTCATCCCTATCAATAGATCACAACGAATCATATGTCAACAAGATTTAGTTGAAGATTAATAACACATAAAAAACCAATGATCGTGTGGCAATTGTCGTGCATTGGAATGTAAACCTACAAAGATCATAAATTGGGTAATGTGAAGCACAACCTTTTATAAAATATACTAATCCACATAATTTTGAGATTGATGTAATAAGCAATTATAACTTATTCCTAACCTTCTCACTATATTGCAAGGTAGTAATGTCCTTGTTGACAATAGACGCTAATTTATCAATGCTCAAGCTCTCCTTTCCATACACGATCATTTGCTAATTACACAACATTTTAAAATTTAGTACACTATGGTTGATTCTAATGCATAGAAGGACAAAGGAACGATTATACTGAAACTGTAGTTGGTAAATAGCATCGTAGACTTCTCAACGCCAAAATTGCTTTAAAAGATTTAGTTTAATCAAGGTCTATTACCTGTAATGCATAATGAGGTGACTAATACTTAAGTTTTAAAATGAATGATTAAATTGATATTTTGTAAAGGTAAACTTACAACATCCATCAAATATTCTCTTGGCCGGAGACATTGGAAATCACCTCAAACACCATATTCATGTCCAAAATCAAGTAACTCACTAAAAACAAGAGTTTGTATAAATATTGTCACAAATAGGAATCAACACCTATAAATTAAAATTATTAAACTACATCTTACAATATTAGGCACAACACAAACCTTAATGACAAGGATTTATTGAACACATGATCACCAACAAGAGATTGAAGTGTAGAGAAAGAATGTGAATCCACCACATGTTCCTGAATGGACATGGGGGATTGACTAAAGTGAAATCAAAGCAAACTATTTAACTAGGAATTTGATGTTCATTGAAGTAGGAGAATAATATGAGAACTCAACATCTTACCTCACATTGTCTACGCTTCCCCATCCTCGTTATATCGTCCTTAAATGGGGATACCTTGAATCTACTTGACTTCCTTTCATTCGATGTTCGGGTTTTCATAGTATGACGAGGAATATGCCCTTTCGACCCCAATGCTTCCTAAAAATCAAATAATATAATTAATGTACAGGTATGGTATGGATTATTACAATGTAGATATGTTGACAAATTGAATAACATAACAAGTATTTTCTTCTATATATTCTTTCTTTAGTTTTGCTTTTGCCCAAAATAATTGAAACTGGTAACTCCTCAACAACTTCATCAAGAAGAATGTGTATGACTTCACACATAGGAGAGTGTTTTGTTTTACTTAATCTAATTTTCATTGGAAGTGGTGCTCACTGGTGCTTAATTTTTCCATTTTAGCTTCTTCTTCACTCCAACTTCATCAAACCCTTGCTTCTCTAAATTTATTTCATATTTATATCAATTTCATCTAACCCTCACTTCTTTGAATTTACTTTACCTTCTTTTGCTTCCCTTTTTTCCCAAACGATTTTCTCTTAAAGCAACAAATTTCTTCTTGAATTTTGTGCATTTCGCCTCAAACGCATTGAATGCACTTGGACAAGAATTGCTACTCCCACAATGATTCACATCAAACAATTGTGTCCTCAATTGGTCAAAGGCATTATCCATGTCCATTAAGCTTCCATCATCATCCTATTCATATATAACAAACTCAATTAGTAAGATGTAAATATAAGAACATACTAATCATCCAAAAATATTAATACATACATCCATAATGACATCTCCATGTGCGGACATTTTCAAATTTATATCTTCCTTACTTTCATCTTTTTCTTCCTCTACTTTCTATTCACTTTCAATTGCTTCATCATCCCCCTTTCGTATAACAAATATTTTCACCTACATAATTTAAATACACAGTAAAGGGATGTCATATTAAAAAAACACTACAAACACAATATAATAGTCAACAAAATTATTCAATGTAAGCTCATTATCTCTGCGTTTTCTTACACGGGGATCTGCATGACCACTAATCTTTCTAAATCTTTGTTTTCTCTCCGTAAGCTCGTTATCTCCCCATACACCAAGTCGAGGACAAGGTCGTATATGTAACGGTGCAAAATATTCTTCCAACAAGATATGCTCATGGAAAAATATCTACAAATATAATTTATAACGAAATGTAATTAGTACATGATAACCTTTTATTGAAAATAATTTCATATAAATTAAAGGTCATTAATATCAAAACAATATTCAATCTTGATAGGCCATTTTGTTTGCTGCTCTTAAACTCTTCAATGTCGCGGTACAAGATAAGACCATACCAGTTCTCGCCCCACCCATCTTCTTTATCGCAGTTAAAGGTCTTCCAAAATATGCAGAAAGAACGCTTAACAAAGTTTCATTGTTGCATAGTAACGCATCCAACACAAATAATATAAAATGAATCTTAAATTCATCCACACCTTCTCTATCCTCCCTAATTTGATCTTCTAATATACATAGTGGCAACCACCCTTTTTTATCACAATATTTATTACACAACTCATGCTTACTACTAAATTCTTTGTTCAAATCGATTTTCAACTGGGCTTACTCTTCAATCCCATACGAATTCTAGCATCATTGGAAGATATTTTCATAGAACTATTGTACAATTTAATGTATAAGAAGTAGAACTGAAATTATTAACTAACCAAAGACATAGCCCATGATCAATTTTGGTACATCAAAGTTGTAAAATAGCACCAAAACCAATCTCTTCCACAATTGCCTTTTGTTTGGGTTGTAGGTCTTGCACTATTCTAATCACTCCCTTCGATGAGCATCGTGTGTGGAGATATACTTAAATATATGTATAAACATCACAAACATTTGTAAATTAATACTTGGTTGATTATATAAGCAACACACAATTCTAAAATAAAATTTACCGAATAAGCACAATTAATGTTTACCTTTGGACCCGCACCCTTTTTAACCAAATATTCTTTGGAACTTTCCTTTTAACTTCACCATAAAACTTTGTTTACCGTCTTTCGGAAGAACGTTCCACTTTTTGCTTAAATTTTTCCTCAACTATATCTATACTTGCTACATTGTTAAAATTTTAAATTTACAAATGACTTATACTACTAAAATAATATATTAATCCTTATATCATCATTAATCTTCACTTCTTTATCATCCTCTTTAATTGTCCCCAACTGATAATTGCTACACAATTATTTCAAACAAATATAAGTATCATAATAATATAAAACAATTAGCTACTACTATACAAATTTTAATTTCTCAATTGTGTCTTACTAAAAATGTATCCATGGTCTCATAGGCCTTTTAGGATTAGTGGGAAGTTCATTACCACCATGTGGGCTCCTTATAAAATAAATCACAATATTAAGATTAGCTAATAACATCAATCTCAAAATATAAAATTAAAATAATTGATTTATTTATTTTAAACATTTATACTAAATGTCAAAATTAAACTCAACTCAAATCAAAATTTTCATTTCCTCCTCAATACTCACATTTTAATCAAACCAACGGCTGAACTAAGGGTCGAACCACAACCAAACCACCTCCCAAAAAATAAACAAAAAACTGAACTTAGGGCTTTGATGACCACATCGTTGGAAATATAACATAAAATAATCAAGAGCCGAACTAAGGACCAACCACCTCCACCAACGAACCGTGCGGGATGAAGAAATAAAAAATGAACCAAAATCTAAAGTCGAATATGAATTGAAATCGAAAATGAACCGCAACGGGAGAAATATGAAGAAGAAATGGACCAGAATGGGTGACCAAGGACCGACTACCTCCACCAACGAACCGTCCGGGATGAAGAAACCGAAAATGAACCAACAACTGAAACCGAAAATGAGCCGAAATGGGAGAAATCCGAAGAAGCAATAGACAACAAGGATGGGACGAAAGAGACATGGAAAAAGTGGAAATGGAAGCCAGCCACGAGCTGGAGAAGAAGAGCAGGAGAACTGGTACGGAGAATCAGAACTGACCTCAATGGTTTCTGCTTTTTTTTTCCTATTTTCGGTATCAATGGTGAGGATTAATCCTCCTTCATCCAACGGCCAGAATGTGGCCTCTGTATGGTACCGAGCTTTGATAGCTCGGTATTGTAGAATTTTCCTAAAGTTTAATTATTTTGTTGAAAGTAGTTTCATGGATGTTATCCTGCTTATAAATTAATGGAGATACGATCATGATATAGGTGGGTTGTAACTATTGGCGAGATGGGACTAAGATAATAAGAGTTTAAAACTCTCTTACGTAGGAAGAAAATTGGCCACATCTTACCAAGTATAAAATTTATCAGCATAGGGAAGCTTTGGCAACTTAAAATTTTGAGCGATTGTAGCTTTCCCCAAATGTTATTCTGCCAAATTGTTTATGTGATAGTAGCAAATCATGGATTAGGTGTGTGTGGATCCCAAATTTTTTTTTTGCCATTATGCGTTTCCTATTTAAAAATGATATTCACCTATATTTTTTATAATAGTTCTGAGTCAGAATTTTTTTATTTATTTTTTAAAAGAAAAATAAAATAAAAAAAGAAAACCATAAATATGACTCATAATAGAAATTGCATATGAGAAAACCGAGTCTAAGTTCGGTCATACATTGACGTTCGTTCGACCCATCTGAAGTTCTCTAAAAACTGATCTCCGCTACACAAATTGAGTAAACATGTCAATTGATTGATTAATCTATTGGGTACCAAGCAAAGAAAATAATAAAATAGAAGTGTGTAGAAAATAAATGAAAATGGGCGCATTTCTAGTAACCAGAAGTAATTTTATGAAACAATATTCGTACATATTAACTCCGATACATATATGTGTGAGCTCGGACACAATTCCTAATTTTAGACTATTTTGTAAAGTTCAATCTCAAGCAAGACAGCTCGAATCCTTGTGTGGGACTCTGATCGATCGTAGTATGCATTACGCGTATAAACACAATTACCAAAAGATTATTATCTAACTCTGCAAGTAACCCGCGCCATAAAAACTTGTTGGACTGACTATGTGATGCACCAAATTTATGACATTATCACCAAGGACTATTATCTAATCTCGCAAATAAACCATTAAATTTGAGTGAGAGGTTTTTAAGTATCACTTGATTAAAAGATATTTTTTGTAAGAGTAAACCATTTCGTGGTATTTTGATCCAGATCTTAAGTATCAGTCACAAGTAATAAAACTGGATTTAAGTCCAGATATCGATCCTACGTGATCTCAAGACTTTGCAATCAACTACCCTTAACCACGGCTCCATACTATTTGGACGATAATACGATAATGAGATTTTGCTTTGGAAAGCTTGAAATGAATGATGTAAAGAAAAATGAATAAACAATAAATGAATTGAATATTGAAATATCAAATAACAAATTTAGATTTAACAGCTATTCTAAAGAAAACATTGAATAATCACCATTGTGAAGAATCAATTCCTACAAACAGACGAGATTTTGGTTTTCTCAACTACGATCTTTAAATCTAGTCCAAGGATTAATATAGTGTGATCGATCTCTCCATACCACGCTTCATCATCTCACCTTAACTGCTTTTAACAAAGGGGGTGAAATAACTACTTTAAAAACTAGCGCTCTTGCTCGGGTATTTTTCTTCTCAATACTTCACACTAATAACATGGACCGCATACCCAGCTCCTTCTCAAGTTAGTCATTGCCGAGGTTGCACTATTATAACGGTTCCTCACCTCAAAATTAGAATAGCTATTCCTTTCCTTGGATTAGATCCTTGCTAACACGATTGAATTCACTATTCGACCGAGGTGAACTCTCGCCTACTAAATTTATAACTCACTCAACTCATCTCTACATGTTTTTCTAGAAGAGGATGTATTGATTTAAATGAAGATCAGAAATGTATGGTGATTGGGGACAAGAATATCGTTCAGTACCTTCCGAAATTGTTTACTCAGAATGCCTCCGTGGTCACCCAGAGGGCCTCCCGAAATCGGGAGTCAAACAACCTCAAGAGTGGGTACAAGAGACTCCGAAATCGGGGATCAATTCCAAACACGAAACCAAAGCAGAAGTCGATTTAACATAAGGAAGTTCAAATATTATGAATGAAATATCACAGGAGGATAGCTTCGGGACAATAACGCCAACTAATGGAAGCCGGTTTCTAAATTATCGATATACTACAATGGCTTGCCGATCAAAAACCATCAGAATCGAAACTCGGGTGTTCGAATCCCGTAACTGTTCGAATTCAACAACCGCATGTTAATTTTAAGAAATATACATCTACATTCAAACTAATCCTTTACAACTAACTCAAATCCAAATTAGAACGAAATACAAACTAATCTAATCTAAATAAAATGGAAAAAAACGAAACAAAAGAAAGAAAAGAAAGAAAAGAAAAATAAAATACAGAGCCTTCAAGAACCCGTGACTGTCGGGCCAAGAGCCACGCTTTATAGTACCGGTATTTATAGGGTTCTAAAGTTGGGCCATAATTTCATGCACCTCATTAGGATTTCAAGTTAACTGCCCATTGTTGATTACCGTCACAGACCAGCCCTGTCACACCACTGTCTCGCTTGTTGTCGCAGGCCTTTGTTTGGTCATACATGTCTGTGGAGCTGATGTCGCGATAGCTTAAGGACGTCGCGACCTTAACTTGGAGCATTTGATGTCGCGACAAGTGGATGTTGTCGCAATTCTTCTCTCTCGCAGGTTGCTATGCACTGGATGTTGTCTCACTTCCCTTCTCTTACTAATACGTTGTCGGTGACCACCAATGATGTCGACTTCCTTCAGACCGATGTCGCCAGACATCCGTGTGTCGCCGCACTTTCATTCATACGCCGCACCCCAACACGCCGCACGACCTGCTTTCTTGAGTCGATGTTAACGCGCATTTCTTCTTCCTGAAAGCCGATGTCGCGACCGCTCGTTCGCTGTTGATGTCGCTGGGCCAGACCCGTATATCACGCGTCTTCTTCTTCAATTCCCGATTGCTCGACCTTGAGTTTCTTTCGCCCTGTACCATTTTGTTTTCAATTGCTTCATTTGGCGATCGAGTTTCACTGTTGCAACCTGAATATGCATTTTTATTGCTGTCAAGGCTTCACGACATCAGGTCCTTTCATCCTTGCGCGCCTTTCCTGCTGCAACCTGCTTCCGCCAATTATATCATTAACGCTTATCCACCTTCTGCTCTTTCTTTTTCTGCATTTTCGCTTCTTTTTCACCCGCATTTAGATTGGCAGCGGTCCACTTTCCGCATATTAATCATTTTTTATATAAAAAAACAATCGTAAGGACTGAAAATAGATGACTTTAGGTCATCAGTACATTGTGTGTGTAGAGCACACAAGATGGGCGTAATAAGTAAAGCAAACACAATATTTACGCGGGTTCGACAACCCGCCTACTTCCACGGATGTGGCTAGATATAAAGATCAAATTTATCTCGATTCAAGGTTACAACATTTCTCTATATTTCGCTTATGATTATCAAAACTCAACATGAGTGTGAGTGGGTTTTCCTGGTAGTGATCCAATCTACCCCACCATGCCAACAAAGGGGATTGCAGCACTTCATACCAAAGATAAGGCTTGATTACTCGCTTAGAGGGCCTCCCAAAAGCCTATGTACACCACAGACACCCAGATTTGAGCAGAGTACTATGGTTCCAACTATCTCAGATAAGAGTCTCTCTTCTCTTCAACTAGTCTTCTTGACACTAGACAAGTCTGAATGGTATATTGGTGCTTAGACCACACACCTTTGATCTTGTTAAAGTGGAAGAGATTGTATCTTGCTCGAACTAACAAAGGGTCGAGCTGAAAACCCATCGTATACCCTAAAAAACAGTAAGATCTACTTATCATATACTTAGTTGAACTTTCATAACTTTACATTTAATTTAAATGGCAGTCATTTTGATTCATAATAAGTCTGGTATTATCCAACGCCATCACCAAAAACCCCACCACCATTCAAATAAGATTAAAAATATATATTCAATTTAAACTACTAGTGACCCTAAAAGATTAAGATATTAGGGGCAAAAATACTTATCAAGCTGGTGCTGTCCATTGTAAGAAGCCAAACACGGGTGCAAAAGAAAATAAATGTGGGGAACAAGGATGTTTAAACCCAATATGTTTAGGAACAGTGACACTAATACCAAGTCAAGCTATAAGCCATGCTTTAAATAGATTTTCCAATATTCAGCAATTGATTTGCCTAACACTAATGTAAAAACATAGTAGAAATATCTAAATTTGAGGAATCTTTGAAGATCTTTCTTAATAGGTATAGAATACCTAATGCATCATTAAGATGCCTACAAAGGACAATCATTTTTTGAACAATTCATAAATTATCTTTTTCAAAAAAAAAAAAAGAATATATTATTCAAAAAAATATAATTTATGAATTGTTCAAAAAATTATTATGAATTCTTTTTTTCCCTAAAAGATAAGTTATGAATTGTTCAAAAGATTATCTTTTTTTGTTTTTTGGAAATGATTGGAGTTCGTTTTAAATGGATAATATGAGGAATATATTTTAGGAATACTAGTTTCATAAATTGGTGGAGGGGGTGTGGATTAAATTAATACATGTATACCAAAAAGAGGGAAAAAACTATAATAGAAAAATATATAATGCCGCTGTTCAGATAACGCACCGCTTTAAAAATATGAAACTGTTGTTCAAGACAAAGGATAATGGCTAAAATTGACGTTTCGCTGCTCGTGACAAATGACATTTGTCAAGCCAGAAATTACATTACCAAACGTACTATATTGGGCAATAGTTTCAAATACAAACTATTTTTGTAATTTTTTTTTTGAAAAATAGTATTTTAATCCAAAACTCCAAAATATTTGTAAATCTCACATTTTCCTTTAAAATTCAAAAAGAGATGCAAAAAGACACATTCTTCTCGACAAAATTATGAAGATTTAGTTATCTTGTAGAAGATTTATCTTAGCCAGAAAACCCGAATAAGAATCGGTTACTCGGCCACAAAGATGATTCAGAAACTCCAGAAAATTCTATAGATCTCGAATGACGATGCGGAGTACGCCGTTGAGTTCGTCTCGTGAAATCTAGGCGCTTAGTCACCCTCAGAGAATTCGAGACAGCTTAGGAATTTCAAGTATTTGCAATTAATGGACGGCACAATCGAGTGACAATTGGCATGAAGGTGTCAGGCCATGTGGCACTAGAGAGAGGGGACCTCGCACATGGGGCGTAGCCAGTGTCATGCCACTCTCATGCATGAGCATGGTAGTGGGAAGGTTAGAGGCATGGAGAACACATGGCCTAGTAATGGCCATGTGTCAAACCGGTTTGGGGGTGGTGTCCTACACCTAACCCAAACGGTTTGTGGTTGAGGAGGAAGAGAAAAATCTGTTCGGTGGAATAGAGAAGAGAGGAGGAAAGAAAGAAAGAAAGGAAGAAAAGAAGAAAGAAAGAAAGAAGAAAAAAAGGAAAGAAGAAAAGAAGAAAGGAAATGAGGAGGTTGCCTACACTCTAAGAGGTAGGGTTCATATCCTACCTGGGATACTTTGTTCAAGGGGCCATTCAATGGCCATGGAGCTTAGCCCTAAATATTGTGGTTATTGTCGCTTTGGAACAAACTGTGTGAGTTTCGGTTCGCTTGGTTCCAAAATCACTTTGAAGCAAGTCAAGCACCGCTTGAAAATGTGTATGGTGCTGATTTTGTGTGCCTACCGGTTTTTTTTGTTAAAAACAAAAATCCAATTTCGCATGTCCTATTCTCGTTGATAACATGCGCTTTTGTGTGAAAATGGTAGAAATGCATACTATTTTTCTAAGTCAAAACCCTAAAGTTTCCGCCTTGCATGATTTAAATTCTGTTTGAATAACATGCGCTTTACGTGAGAATGATGTTGGAATATGCATGTTGTTTTTGTTAGAAACCGAAAATCCGCTTGTATGTCTTATTTCGTTGATAACATGCAATTTTTGTATGAAAATGGTATAAATGCATACGACTGAAATAAACCCGAAAAATTTTCCAATTTGCATGATTTAAATTCTTGTCTAAATAATATGCAGTTTATGTGAGAATGATGTTGGAAATATGCATGATGTTTTCTGGTTAGAAAATGGAAAACTGGTTTGTACGCCTTATTCTTAGTTGATAACATGCGCTTGTATGGTAATTGTAGAAATGCATAATGCTTTTCCCCGAGCTTAAAACCCGGAAAAGAATTTCAGTTTGAATGATTTAAATTCTTGTTTGAATAACATGTATTTTATGTGAGAACGATGTTGGAATATGCATGCTGTTTTCTGGTTAGAAAACTAGAAAAAAAAATCTAGTTTGCATGTCTTTTTCGTTGATGTAACATGCGCTAGGACCCCACCATGCTCCATTTATAACATGTTTAGTGGTATAATAAAAGTAAATGTATATTTTTCGAAATAAAATAATGCTAAAAATAAAATAAGCGAAACTCGAAATTAATACAAAAGTCAAGGGTAAATTGGTAAATTGCCAATTAAGGACCCAAATGACATAAGAACAAAAGATTGTATGCCAAAGTCGGAATTGAATAAGTGGAAGTGCAAAGAGAAGGGAGTTTGGGGACCAAAATGCAAAAAAAAGAAAATATTAAAATCAATAAGGATAAGACCAAAATAACATCTCATTTTGGCTCAAATAGGCAAAACTGATAGAGAAAAGAAGAGAGAAGAGAAGAGAAGGGAAGAAGAAGAAAAAGAGGAGAAGAGAAGAAGATCAAAGGTATGGAAAAGCATGAACTGAAGTGGAAATATGATTTTGTACGATTATCAGACTTTTGGACTTTTGTATGGAATTGTTTGATGAAGAAGAAACCATAAACCCTTTTTTTTTTTTTTTTATGGAATTTGGGTCTAAAAGAACCCTACTTGGTATATTGGTTGTGTTTTGGACTTGGGTTAGTTGATTGTAATCCTCAATTGAGTAAACATTTGTATTAAGGAAATATCAGTTTTAGTGAGAGATGTCATTAAAATTTCTCCAACTTCGATGGTCATAATTTCTTGTCCTAATTCTTTTTTATGTTCTTAGACTCTATGGAAAACCCTTTGAGTCTAGAAGCCATCCATATATAACTTGATAATATTGAACTCATATTAGGTCTAGAAATCATGAAAATAGTAGGCCCCTAGTTCTCTGCCAGCCCATTGTTCATGGAAGCCTCCAACTTGATGAATATACTCTTCCATCCAAACTCGCTTCGTATGTTCTCGACTCTATGGAAAGCCCTTTGAGTCTAGAATCCATCCATGTATAGTTGGATGAAATTGGAACTCATATTAGGTCCAGAAATCACGAGTGTCAAAGAGGGCCTCGTGGTTCCGCTGTAGTCACCGTTCACAGGCTTCCTCTAACTCTGACGGTCATAATTTCTTCATCCAAACTCCGTTTTAGATGTTCTTGGACTCTATGGAAAGCCCTTTGAGTCTAGAATCCATCCATATATAGATTGATAAAATTAGAATGATAGTAAATAGCCTGGGTAAGCATACATGGTAAATCCATAGTTATTCATGCATATAATGAGATATGAAAATGCAAAGTATACGAATAAATGATTGTAATATCGTGATATGATTACCAGATGACAATAATTATTTAAATATGAGATATGTAGTGAACATAAAATACACATGGATTGTCCGCTTAGAACCCGTAGTGGGGATAGATGGGCATGCCTATTAGATAGATGGGCATGCCTATTAGGGAAAACAAATCATGAAGATATTGATCACTTGGCCCGTTTTAATATTACAAGGTTTTCTGTCTATAGATGGTCATTGCCTCGTATAATGATAACAAATACTGGGCCCTTATAGACCATTGTTTCAGATAAAGGAGTACAATGACTTCGGGCCTTTATAGTTTCCTTTATCCACTTTTCTAAGGTTTGTGCATGAAACATAAAAACAAATGACTTGAATATGACATATGAAATGATATGATATGATAAGAGAAGGTACAGTACGCTAAGGCGATGACAAGTATATTGTGACAAGAACATGAAGCAAAGTGTAAATGATAAGAAATGAAACATGGTATGATAAGTAAACATGGAATATGTATAAGCATGTTTAGATAGATATGATATGTTGGGATGTGTATGGCTGTGTATAGAGCTGTGATGACCCTGGCGAGGTCATCCATATGTATTAATTCCCACTAAGCTATAAGCTTACACGTGGTGTTTCATCCGTAGGTACAGAGGCGTAAACGAGAAGTCCGGGACACTTCACATTAGCAACCAAGGCCAACACACTACTAGGGTGCCCACTAAAGACCTGGTCTATTTTTGTATATGTTTTCAGATTGTAAACATTGTAAATATTAAATAAGCCGAACACTTTTATATATGGAGCTTGTATATTTTCAGAATCCATCACATGTAATATAGCTGCTAAATGTTTAATATTATATGAATGAACAAGCTTAAAGGTTATAAGTTTATAAAAATGACACCTCGCCGACAATCAGCCGAGTTGGGGGCGCTATATTCAGAAGAAAATCAGAAATGCATACTGCTTTTTCTCGAGCTAAACCCTAGTACTTCCGCTTGCATGATTTAAATTCTTGTCTCAATAACATGCAGTTTATGTGAGAATGATGTTGGAATATGTATGATGTTTTTTGGTAAGAAAACTGGAAAAAAAAAATCCAGTTGCATGATTTATTTCTTAGTTGAATAACATGCAGTCTTGTGAGAATGATATTGATACATGCATGCATGCATGAAAATAAGTAAATAC